>JAPYZT010001529.1:0-20535 GCA_030522965.1 Tryphoninae sp. A BG-2022a
TATAATATAATATAATATAATATAATATAATATAATATAATGTAATATAATGTAATATAATATAATATAATATAATATAATATAATATAATATAATATATCATATATTATATATAACATATTATTATTATTGTTATTATTATATGATATATTATATATCTATAATGTAACAATAATAATATTTTTTACGTATACATTTATATATATAAATATATGTCTAAATAAAAAAAATATATTATTAATAATAGTGAATATATTAAATTATAAAAAAGTATTTTTATTTAAAAATCGTCTTTTTATTGCTCTCTTGCTCTCTTTTCCGTGGTTGGTAATTCTTTGTGCGATGAGAGAGAGAGGGAGAGAGAAGGATCAATGAGAAAAAGCGAATGGTTCATTCGTCTCGGTTTTTTCTCCTGGACGACCCGAATCCGACGAGAGAAAAAGAGAATCGTAAAATTTAACAAAAATGTTTAGCGTTGCTGTAAGCTTGTTTCTCTTACATTTCGTTCTTATTTTCTTTTGGATTTGTTTCGTGAAGAGAAGTTTGTATTTAATGGCGAACGGTATTTTGGCTGTTTTGGGCCGGATTTTATGTTGCGGGAGTTTTAACGATTATTATAGGGGAAGTTTCACGCCTTGGACATCGGCTATTGCGTTTCTTTTTTTCTTTTGTAAATTCTTTTTTTCGTCGATTACCCCTCCTCCTGGACGAATGTCGAAACCTCGATCGAACGAACGATTATTTAAATTCGCGAATTGTTAATAAATTCGACGAAAATAGCAATTTTTTTCTCTTGAAATTGACCCAAAAAAAAAGAAGAAAATCGCCGAAAAATTTGAAGATTATCTCGTACGCGAGTCGATCCCCATTTCCAAGATCGAAATGATTCTTAAAAAATTGAAAACAAATTTTATGTCCCATTGTCACGACTCGGTACGTGATATTTCCGTCCAAAGATGGCGCGTTTAGTGGCAATTCTTGCAAGGATTAGCAGAAATAATCCGACCAGTGTATTTCACTTTTTTTTTAAGTCATAGATATTCGAAGAGTCAACCGTAGCATTAAAGACACTTCCATGGTGCGTTCGAGCACAATAGTTAGACACGTGGTGGCCCGAATCTCCGCAAGGGTGCTTTTCCGACTTTCGTCACGGTCAATTCGTGAACGTGTAGAAATGTGAGATTTTTCACTGTTCGGACCGGAGAAAATCGATGCCGCGCCGAATTCGAGAAAAAAATAAAATAAAAATCACGATAGTTTTTTTTTTGGTCACGATTGTTTACGTATGATATGATTAGAAAAGAATGAAATCTATTCTGTTCTCTGAAATCTAGTCTGTTCTTGTTATTATTATTATTAATTTTGTTATCAAGTATTAATGATAATTAATGAATTATCATTAATACTTGATAACAATAATAATAATAATAAATAATAAAAAGAAGAACTAGAATAATAATAATAATAATAATAATAATAATAATAATAATAATAATAATAATAATGTGTGTGAAATTGTTAAAAAAATAATTATAAGGATAAATGGATTGATAATTAATTCTTAGTAATAAAATTAATAATAATAAAAAGAAGAATAAGAATAAGAATAATAATGGTAATAATAATAATAATAATAAAAGTGACTGGTTGTTAGCGGGAGTATGACGAAAGATCAGCGTCACATATAATTTCATGCCCTTTTGCGTTGACTCTATTACGGGAAGAATACGAGGGGCACCGACACGCAACAAGTGCGTCCCTGAAAGCGCACTTTTCTCCCCTCCCTGCTGCCGCCCCCCCTCCACCTCTCCCCGCGCTTGACGATTGCCGCTAGAGAAGACTATATAGTGGTACGCTCTTACCCGCGTGCCCCGCTCTTCGGCGCTTTCTCACTCTCTGGTACCCCTCGCGTCTCAATCTCGAGCCCTCATCATGTTTTAATTTCACGGTCAGCTTTCCTCTCGGCCGCTGGACCGTCGCCCCTCCCTTGACCACTTCCCACTCTACTCCTCTACCCCCACCACCGTGGCGAGTTGGGAAGTGGGCGTGGCCTCGGCGGTTCCACCACTCGCCGTTCCGCCGCACTGCAAGTGCGCCGAGTGGTGGGGGACGAACGGCGAACGAGGGGAATGTCGAACGAGGGTGAGTATGGTGGGGATGACGAGAAGTGGAGGCGGAAGGGGAGATGGTCTTGCGGATGTTGCATCGCGTTTGGATTTTGCGTGAGAGGAAAGCGCGAGACTTTAAGCCGATTTTAACCCTCTATCCTAGATCGACGATTTTTCAGCGTTTTGTTTTGCTTCTAGGTAGTTGTAATTTTGGGAAACAAAAATTATTGCGCGCTTTCCGTAATAGACAAATGTGAACTAAATTCTATGTAACTTGAAGTAGGTTAGGAAAAAATTATTGGGGTAATTTTTATATCGAATATAATAAAAGGAAATTATTTACTCGAGACGTTAATTAAATTTGACTGAAAATTATATCCTTCTGTTCAGATTTATACAAATTTTACGAGAGGTTTGACTAATTTTTATAAATAAACCTGTTTATAGTAATAAAATTCTTTCTGGCTTAGCTCGAGCTACTGAAAGATTGCGGACAAACGCGACAATTTTTTCGTACACCCGGTCCATACATGTACTCACTTCTATACTGTTAGTACTTAGATATAGTTCAATTTCTTCACGCTAGAGGACACCACTTCTCTACCTACCGACAATCAGCCCGGAGAATTCTTATGGTAGATTTCCTAACAGTAAGAAAGTTACCGACGCGAATTATGTAGCTCTTATGGTATTTATCGTATGAGAGCAATGTACCGACCGTGGTACAGTAGATACGCTGGTTCTAGGGCCAAGATAAGGGCTGCGTTCATATATCTAGTATGCAGCGTGGCCGCGATGGAGTGCAAGGTCACGCTCGTTGCGTGCGAACTGCAATTGGCACCCTTGCTCCGTGACATTAGTGTCGAGTTCATGAGCAATGTTCGCGCCGTTTGAAACATCATTCGGTGTGGCTTGGGTTTTAAGAATTACGATGCTACAAAATCAGCTGTTTTCAATCAATGAAAACGCAGAGAGTCTCGTTCCTTGTTATCATTGTGCATGCACATAGCCGAGGCACTCTCGCCGTCCGTGAATCGTCGCACACAGTGGGATAACATTGAACAGCTGGAACACCGTTTACTTCATCCTTTTTTTTATTTATCATATTCTCTCTCTTTCGCAAACATCGATGGTAGTCGTGAGAGTGGTGTGGCGTTGTATTATGTCGAGTATCATTGTCCCACACGAGGCACGTGTCGGGGATATGGGATTCGTTCGAATAATAAATCAACCGTCGCGTTGCAATCGCGTATAACGAATAAGTACGGCCAAGTGATACACGACAGAGTGAAAGAAAGAAAGAAAGAAAAACCGAATAACAGTCGAGGAAGACGGTGAAAGAGCCGTTTAAACGAATGACGAGAGAAAGAGAGTTCCTTCGATGCGATTGTCAAGATAAAACTTTTTTTTGTTATCCCGTTATACGGGAGGGTGGCGTGAGATGTCTTGGCTTGTTTGTTTTCCATGGTCGGAAGGTATCAAGAAGAGAGCGTGTAGATACCTTCTGCAACGTTATCTAGGACAATTTTTGGAGGAAAAACTCACTCTCGACCAGTTGACCGTAGATCTTTACAATGGAACTGGTCGAGTCACCAACGTTAGCCTGGATGTACAGGTGAATAAGTGAAATTTATTGTAAAACAACAAACAAACAAAAACAAATATTTTCCTTTGTCTTCTTATCTATTCCAATGTCGCATTAAGACTCTCGAGCGCTACTCTCGATCACGCTTTATGCACATACATTAACCCTTTAGCACTTTGACGCATAGCTTGATACTTTATTCCACTCTTGTTAATTATATCGCACATTCTTCAGCGCCTCGATATCTTTATGCGCATTACTTACAAATCAAGAATTCTTCGCAGTACTTAAAAGTTATCGGTCATTAGGGTCTTGTTCTTAGTAACGAACACATTTTTTTTAGTTCATAAATAGGAGGAAAAAAAACAATAAGCGATGCATATTGTTATTTCTAATTATGAGACAACAGGGATTATTTTTTTTTAGGTAGTTTATATATGCAATGCGAATGGAGAAAAAGAATTATTCAATAATTTCAGCTAGTTATTATGAAAATACAAAATCAATCTTGAATAGTAATTTTGAGTGCTATGGTGTGTTGTTTCACCTCAGGCACTCAATGAAATGGGGGAACAGCAACATCTGCCATTGGAATTTGTCGATGGCTTTATATCAGAGATGTCCGTCAGTATACCTTGGTCCGCGCTACTCAGCGAGGCTAGCTATGTCGAGGTCAAAGGACTTAGGTTGACCGTACAACCAAGACAAAGAACCGAGTCCGGTACCTCGATGTTCGAATCGATGTGGAGCTCTATGACATCTAGCATGCAACTCGCCCAAGAATGTCTTCAACAGGATGCCAACAATGCGGGCAATTCCCAGCCCTTGGAGGGTGTGGAATTGTTCGCACAGGCGATAGATTCCAGTAGGTTTTACGCACTTAGATATTTTATTAATGCGTGAAAAATGAAATATATTTCATTTTCATAAAAAAATTGAACTTGTATTTTTCATTTGTTGCAATTTTCTCTTTTAGTTCTGTGTCGAGTGAAAGTACGGTTTCTCGATACTGTAATACGCCTGGAACATGTGCCCCTTGATTCATCAACCGGAGTGGCAATGGAGATGTCGATAAAAAATTTGGAATATTCGGACGAGGCGGGTTCCGATCCGAGCAACGTGAGTCTTGAGGCAAATCAACCGAACAAGGGATATGTCGTGTCCGCGTTCACGATAAAACGCTTTTATCTCGAAGGCGTCAGCTTTCACACCGATGAATTTCCATCGCGCGCCAGAACTTTCTCACGTAGCGTCATGACAATGAGCAGAGGTTCGACACCCGATTCTAAAGTGAGAATGAACGAAATATGAACCTACGCATATAATGGCAATCGATGAAAGACAAAGATATTAATGTCCAATGATTTTCTTTTATAGAATTCCGATGGTCAATTTTCATCCGCACAAATATCGCCGTCGCAACAGACTCAAACGCCACCTGACAAAAATATGATCAATAACTTGAGCGAGTCTAATCCGATAATGTTTGCCAAGCTCACAGGACGTCAGGAGATTCGATTGAAAGTTAAACAGGGTGAGGGTGTTTCAGGGCCAAAAGTGAGTCTCGTTCGACGAATAAATCAAATTTTCAAACAACACTGTCCTTAAATTCCCTTTCGTTCTAAATATATTTTCTGTTACTTCAGGTAGAACTCGAAGTCACACTGGGCTCTTTCATTTCATTTCTGAGTCCACGGCAAGTTCACGTTCTATTGGAACTTGCGCATGGTCTCGCATCTCCGGATTTGGAGGACATGAGTAACGTTGCCCCAAGAACTTGTACAGAAAAACCAATGGCGGGCAGCGATTTTAATCGTGTTGAGAGGGAATTGATGCATCAGTTGCATCCAACGCAGGGTTTACGATCGACGGTATATTTTTTCCTTCAATCTCGAAATGAACGTTTTTGTGCAATTTGGTACAAGTATTAAGTTTTATTATGATTATTTTCGATAATAGGATTTGCGGCACACTCAAGGCTGGTCGACGGCCTCGCTGGACGAGTCCGACAACGAGGAAGAATTTCTACCGATGCGCTTACCCGGTCTAACATCGATGAGTGATTCGACCTTGACAAACAACATGAGCATGGACGGCAGTATAACTGCTAGTAGTGTAAGTTCGAAGAGCTCATCGACGAATTATCCGAAGCAACCGAAGCATCGAACAAGTGCCGACAACGATCCAAAAGCGGAAACTTCACAGTTTCATGTTCGCGTGTCGTCGATAGCGATCGTACTGTTGCACGAAGATATACTGACGACCTCGATCGAGGGTCGTGGGTTGACGAGTGCCAGCACCGAGCAGATGAAAAACGCGGCTGAAGATTTTTTCGAAAAACTTGGAATATTCGCGGCCTATGGTTACGGTAATAAAAACTTCGACAAAGCCTCGAAGATGTTTCTAGTTGCGTGTCGCCTCAGTCATATCAGACTCTTGGCTGCACCCTTGGTGATCGAGGGTAGTGAAAAAACGACCCCGCAAGCTTCGGCCATAACGGGGAGTCTGAATTTTGCCAGTCTAGAGATTGTCGAGTGTCTCGTCGACGCGAGCAACGGCAGAACCGAAAGTCCGAGTATTGAATTCGTCGAACTTTTGGCTTTTCCCAAGGACACGTCCGAGAGTCATGGATTCTCTAATACGACAGATTTTCGAATGAGATTCAAGTACACCGAGAAAGCTGTTAGACATGGACAGATCACAAAATTTGCCCATCCGCGAACGGAGATTGAGTGAGTTATTAATTAATTTTATTATCAGCATTTCACTATATGATTATTTTATATCATTTTGTTATATTTGTGGATATTTCAGCATTCAAATGGAACAATGCAGGAGTGAATTGGATATCACAATTATCGACAGAATATCGGCGGTTCTCAATCCTCAACCGATTTGCACGTGCAATCCGAGTTCTACCATCAGAGATCCTGCGGTAATTCATTTACAAGCCAATGAACAACCATGATCGTATACACAGTTATAATTCCACGTTTTTGTTTGCAGAATCAACAAGCGCTGTTTTATCAAGCTGTCGAAAGTCCTTTGTTGTCCGACTCTCGTGTTGACACGAAAATATCTTCACCCCGTGCCATTATAAAAGTCAGGTAAGAACGATAAACAAAGGAAAGTTATTTAATTTATAATTATCCAATCTCATTGTTTTCAAATTATCTTTTTCAAGATTTCCAGTGCCTGATCTAAGACCTCTCCACGACATGAGTCGCGTCCCCTGGTGGACAAGATCCGTAAGATCGGACTTCATCACACTGACCTTAAACGAACTGCAGATTCATTCCTCAACGGAGAGTCGCGCTCATCATTTGGCTCGTCACGAGGTACAATGTCGTCGTTTGTCTCTGAACTACACCGAGGCGGATTCAGACGTGCCTGTAGAGATCGGAGTTGCACAGGCTGACGAGAAGGCCTACTCGTCTCTGCCGCAGGATAGTGAATTCGGTTTGCCACGTATGATCGTAACGATCTATCCGACGAATCTTTGTGGTCCGTTGGAGGACAGTTCGGAAGGTGAGCCGGACTCAAGCTTGGACGACACGCTCGAGCACGCGCCGCGTCATCAGTCTTCGCCATTTAGTTCCAAGCGTGTCATACACGAATCCGACACTCCGCATACCGAGCCTCATCACACCTACACCGAGAAAGACGAGGCTGAGCACAGAGAAGGCGAAGAACTCGTGATACCCGGAAATCGTCAGGAGATGTTGGAATTTATGGAGGAAGGAACGCGAGGAGCGAAAATTCAGATTGAGATCGCTCTACCATGTCTTTCTGTGCAAATACCATCGAAGCATCTCTACGAATTACTCTACAATCGAATTAATACCGATCTCTTTCTTTGGGAACCATCGGCACCCAGGCCAAAATACATGTCTCACACAGACAGTCATATAGGGCTCGATCTTGCTTCGACGCTTCTTCAAGAATCGGTCTACCCAAGTAAATTCAGCATGTGTAAAAGCGGCATACAATATGACACGGACTCGGACTCGGACGACGAGGGTATCTATCAGTCAGCTGCTGAGCGCAGCACAAGACATATCACCTCGAGATTACCTCGCAGCGGTCAAAGTAGACTAGCTCTGACCTTCACAATCGGTCAAGGTTTGCTGAGTATGTACACCCCAGTTCGCGACGTTTCTGCCAACGTAATACCTGGACAACAGGGTGAACTCGTCGTGAGACTGGAAGACGCGACGATATTTTCCGTCACTGTTTACAAAGGCAATGCTAATTTGGGATATGTCTGCGCAATGGTGAAAACACTCTCGTTGAATCATTGCGGTCTAACAACAACACCGTCGCAGACTCCACCACTGAGACCGATAAACAGTGTCACACCGAGGCACTGTCAACCGGCGATCTACAGAAGCGAGAATGGAAAGGAAGTTGCAAACCCCGGGGAGAAAGACATGCTTAGCGTTGCTGTGAGAATTCAAGCTGCTCATCAGACTCATCGTATCAAGATCTTCCGCGTCGCGGTTGGTATAAGAAACTCGACGCTCAGACACAGAATGTGCCAACCACAGACTTCCTGGTTCACGGAACTCATGGACGGTTTGGACGTTGCCGATCATCCTGTCGCCGGTTACAATCCACCTGGCATACTCACCGAGCTTCATCTTCATCTCTGGGATTGCGCGGTCGATTACAGACCTCTTTATCTTCCTCTTAGATCAATGGTGACACTCGGTAGTTTTTCCGTGTCCAGTAATATCGCCGCACGAACGAACACCTCCACGCTGCGTTTCATTGCTGAAGATCTGGCTTTCTTCATCTCCGACAAATTAGGCAATTACGTAGATCTGCTTCGCGACTACGTGTGCGTCATGGATCTAGGATTGTTCGAACTTTCGCTTCGACTCAACGAGAAGATGTGCGGTGGCGCGCCAAGGGTCGATCTTCGCGCCAGTAACAACGTTCTCCACGTCAGAACCTGTTCGGACTCCGGTCGCGCTCTTACTCAATTATTAACGTATTTCGCAAGCGACGGAGATCTCGCACCGAATTCCTTGAGCACAGAGAGCATCGCTGTTCCAAGCTCGGGTGACGAGGAGAGTCTCTTAGGCGAGGAGAGTATTAATAACTTGAGCAAGAGCCAGGTGGAGCGTGTCAATAGCTTGATGGAAGAAGCAATGGCAGACACTGTCAAGGGCACGACTGTCGATGCAGCTGGAAAATCACCCGAGTCTGACACCCAGGTGGAAGTTTTCTTCTTCCCGGATGAATCGAATCCAGCTGGTCAGAGTCCACCGGAAATGTCCAACAACAATACAACCACTTGTAACGTGTCGAATCGAGGCGTTGAATCTGACGATCCTGACGAAGATTTTTGTATTCTTGGAGAGGAAGCTGGAGCAGGAATAATGCCAAGACACGGTGTACCGGAAGTACGCTGGCTGTGTCAAGAATCACTGCGGGTTGTTGACAATCATTTCGCTGTACCACTTGGCAAGACCGATTTGCTCAAAGCACCTAGACACTTTCCACCTGCGATACTGCGTTACACCCTCTGTGAAATGACTCTCGTCTGGCACATGTATGGTGGCAAGGATTTTGGCTCGTCTCAGCCTTGCAGCAAGAAACACGTGACCATCGACGATTCCTTGCATCGCGTTGATGCTCTGACTCAGGGAAGAAGTAGATCAGCGGTTACAGGTGTTGGTTTCAGTAAGATCAGTCCGAACGAGGTGCGTTTTGGAAGTGTTCCCAATTCACCTCGTGCCAAGATCAAAGAACCAACCGTGGATTGGCACACGCTTGGTGGTCCGGGTAGACAGCAGGACGTACTGATGGAGCTTCAGTTGAACAAAGTTCGTTTCCAGCACGAATCGTATCCGGAAAACACGTCGGAAGCATCGAGACAAGTTTTGCTGATAAGCGAGATTGAAATACGGGATCGTTTGGCCTCGTCGCATATTAATAAATTTTTGTATCAATACAGCAGCGAAGCTAGACCTCGACAGACACACGCTAATATGTTCGCTATGAAAGCTGTGCACGTCCGTCCAGATCCAAAATTGAACGCGCAGGAGTGCTGTCTAAAATTGAGTCTATTGCCTTTGCGTCTCAACATCGATCAGGACAGTTTGCTCTTTCTGATAGATTTCTTTACCGAGCTGGCTGGCAATACGAGAACGAATCAGGACGGTACTAATGGACCGGGGAGCAACGTTCAATCAACACCTGGCTCGAAACAAGGCACACCCACTCATCATCCACCGGTCATGAGCGTCAATGATCCTGGCACGGAAGTCGCCAATGCTAATGCGACGAAAACAGATGTAGCTGAGACGAACGTTGTCGATCGCAATTTATTGATACTCCTCGAGGATGAATTGACGATTAGGGAGAACAAGACGAAGGTCAAAATTACTAATGGACAGCAAGAAGACAGTCAGCCGATATACTTCCGGTTTGTCCATGTTCTTGTTCCTAGCTTTCTGTTTTTTACACTCCAGACTTTTATGAAAATGGCATAAGGGTATATTTGTTTGCAGGAGCGTGATATTCGCACCGGAAGTTCTCGTCAGATTGGACTACCACGGCAAACGCGTTGACCTTACTCACGGTCCTATGGCTGGTTTGCTGATGGGTTTGGCGCAGCTCAACTGTTCCGAATTAAGACTGAAAAGGCTCTCGCATCGTCACGGTCTTCTTGGCTTTGACAAACTCATGGCTTATCTACTGTCCGAGTGGCTTCAGGATATTAAGAAAAATCAACTGCCGAGCTTGTTGGGAGGTGTTGGGCCTATGCATTCTTTGGTACAATTATGTAAGTATTCGAACGTGAAATCACATGCGAGAATTTGCTTTAAACAAGCAATTAACAAAATTGATACTTTCCGTAGTTCAAGGAATTCGTGATCTGTTCTGGTTGCCAATCGAGCAATATCAAAAGGACGGTAGAATCGTTCGTGGCCTTCAACGTGGCGCAAACAGTTTCACGACATCGACGGCAATGGCTGCTTTGGAACTCACATCGAGACTCGTCCATGCGATACAGAGCACAGCGGAAACGGCCTACGATATGGTCAGTCCGGGTCCGAGCGTTAGACGCAAAACAAAGGGTCAGAAGGGACGTAGAAAGCGATATAGTCAGCCACTAGATATCCGGGAAGGAATGGCAAACGCTTATATGCTAGTCAAGGAGGTTCGTAATTCGTTCATAGTGAAGAATAGAACGTTTAGAAAGAAGCTTGCATGAAAAGTAAAGTAAATATAATTGAAAAGTTGAAAGATCTAGAAACAATAAATCTCTCAGTGATGTCTAATATTTGTGCACGTATCTTTCAGGGCTTGGGAGAAACGGCAAATCAGTTGGTGCGCGTAGCGAGCGAGGAGCACGAACAAAAAGGTGTTTCGGGCGCGGTCGGTGGAGTTCTTCGTCAGATTCCACCGACCGTCGTAAAACCGATTATTCTCGCGACCGAAGCAACGAGCAACGTACTGGGTGGCATGAGATCTCAATTAGTACCGGATGCTAGACGCGAGGCGGCCCAAAAGTGGAGGCACGATTCTCGCGACACGAATTAGGTATATTTTTTTTATCCATACAATTATTATATTATAAATACCGGCAGCACGCCCTAATAGTTATCGTGCGTTATGGAGAGCTAGAGAGGACGGATACAGAGAGAAATGGAAGGGAGATGTAACTTGATAAATGAATTGAAATAGCGGTGATCTTCCTGCCAATCAAGAGTCGCGCAAATGAGTAATTTTAAGTCAATATTGGGAAAGACGCTAATTTCATTTCCTAACGATGAATCCCCGTGCATACCTCGCAAAGGTATTTCATCTCAATGATTTATATTTAAAAGAAAATGAAATAAAATTGAACTGCGTTTGCAGAGTAATGTGGTGCGAGCGACGTATTACAAGGTTTGCGTTTTTATTATTATTATCATCATTTATCACAACTGTTATGATTATTATGCTTTACACCGTTTAAGCTCGACGTAACGTTCCTCATGTACGATGGAAACTCGACACAATTTATTGTATTTATAGAGGTCGATTGACAAGAAAAAGTTATATGTGTATATTTATATATGCAACTACACACACACATATAATCTATCGATATGTATATACTTTTATGCGTGTATCATTTTTTCTCCGCGCTTTTTTTTCACAGAAATCTATACATGCGTATAATCGTATATACAATAGATATGTATGAATTTATGCAAGGTAAGATTCATCGCTCGTATTGTATTTTTGTTCTAACTATGTGAATGTTTTCTACCAAGTGATCCATTGTATCGCAAAAGTTTTTTTATTAATAAAAGAAGAATCTTATGCAATTGCGCGAAATAGTAGTAAGAAATACGTGGAGAAATATAAATTGTATTTTGAAAGAATTCGAAGATAATTATTGCACTTTTTATCATCGGGGGAATGCAGATCTTATTCTAGTTTTCTGCATGCTCGGTTACAGGTTCGAGTGTGGCAACCGGAACTACAGAACTCTGCGAGTCCACTAGAAGTTCCTTGAACGACCAGTAACAAGGAGAATCTTTTTTTTGCTTTGACCATGTGAGTATTTATTACCGAGCGATTCTGTAGATATTTTAATGATAATTATCAAATTCGATCTTACCGATTGTGGAATATGCACATGCCCTTATAATTCGGATGTTTAGTTGTAGGTTAGAGTTTGACCACCGCTACTGCAG
This sequence comes from Tryphoninae sp. A BG-2022a, assembly GCA_030522965.1. NCBI lineage: Eukaryota > Metazoa > Arthropoda > Insecta > Hymenoptera > Ichneumonidae > Tryphoninae sp. A BG-2022a. Next base: position 12,393 of record JAPYZT010001529.1, read on the forward strand.
CGCCCTATGCAGAACCTTCGAGGACGAGTAAGTGGCGCCCTCTATAGTCTCTTCCGCGGTAAGTGTCAGAGTGAAAGTGGCTGCCATGGGGATAACAATCATTCGTAAAATTCGTTCGTTCGTTTTATTTGACGTAAGAATGGAGTAAGGTTTAGATTGACAAAATAAACGCGGAAGTAAACTGGACGGAAGTATCGTGATATGTAACAGACGGTTATAACAAGTGTCGATAAATTTTGTCGCGGAAATGGACCTTCTTGCTGAAGAGAATGAGCGTGATGGGTTGTTGGCGTACGGTAGCTCGAAAATATTGGATTATTACGAGAATTACGATCGCGAGGAAGATCACAGTGAGCTCGTGGAAGATGCAGAGGTGGACACGAGTCCAGTTGACATTACCGAAGCTACGTTAAAGCAAATCGAGCGTGAATTGTGTCTGATAAGACTGTCTTGGCCAGACGTCGTTCTTGGCGATTCTCGCGCGCATTTGCCCGAAAGCTACCGGACGGTCAGTGACAAAGAAAAAGTTTTGCTGTGGCACGCGGAAAATTTTCGTAAACAGTATCATACGATCTATAGAGATAGAAAGCCGTTGCTCATGGCTTGCGACAACGAGTGCGGCGTTCAGGTATGAAAATACGCATTCTAAATTTCGGTGCATCTTAGTCGTGCGGAGGTGGACGTTGTAACGCCGCCATTTTGAATTTTCGCAAAGTCCGTTGACACGAGTATCAGCGCCATGATGCGGTAGATCGTGGAACTATTCTTATGGAAAACAATTATTCCTCCAAATACCAATGAAAATTAATTAATCATAATTATTTAATACTAATTCATCATTCCTCTGTGTTTTAATTACAAAATTAATAAAAAAAAAATTCTGTTTCCAGGTGACGGGAAGGAATTGAGGTTAAATACGACACAGTATTTTTTTCTAAGATTCAATCGTTTAATTTAACTGACGTAATTAACTGCATATCAGGAATTTGTTCTAATACACTCGACTCTCTCTCTCGCTTCTTTTTCATTATTACTTTTGTTTCTTTCGCATCATCTCTAGTTTCTAAATAATAAAAATAAACTTCGCTATACATTTATCCATACGTTGCGGTTTTCAGTGTTTTTTTTTCTTCTTTAGCGTTCTTTTTTCTTGTCAAATTCTTTTCATACGCGCTACAATACCACGTTCAATCGCGAATCGCACATACACAATCATCTATATACAAAAAGAAAAGTCGTACGCCCGGGACGACGCTCGAATTCTTCGCTTTGGTTTTTCTTATAAATATACTTTGCCATGGCCCAGGTTCTTCGGCGCCGTGAAACTCGTTTCTTTGTTTACTTTTTTTTTTTCTAAATCTCAAATTCTTTTTTTTTCTTCATTCTTCGCTTCGTGGAATCCGCTCGTGTGACTCGACGAACGATCGATTAAAGAACTCTTCATTACCATCATCATAATAATTCTCTTTTTTTCTCTTCTTCTTTCTTTCCATCAAGCATTCTCAACTCGCGCTCACTATTAATTCGGATACAACAATCGTATTTACGTTTTTTCTTCTCATACTTTATTTTATTTCTTTATATTTTCACAGTCATCTCGCGGATTCCGCGAAATTGCTCGTTCGCAACTTTATTTTTATTTATTTATTTTTTTTTTTTTTCAAGACTCGAGATATTTTCGACGCCGAAAGTCACGAGGTAAAAACACGCGACGCTCTCAAAACACACACACACACACACACACACACACCGCCGAAGATAATATCGCCTTATATACATAAAGTTTTTACGCAATAACAATGTACACATTTTTTTTTCTTTCGCAACTTCCGTCACAAGCCCGTTCCATTTATTTCTTTATTTTCTTTTTCAAATATTTAATAGAGATTTCTTCTTGGACTTTGACTGATAATTTTGTTATATTTCCAACAGCGAGACTGGACCAAGCGCAGGAAGTGTTACCAACAAATTTATTTTCTTTTTTACTCGATAATCGTTATAAATTTTTTGTTTTCTTTCTTATTCGCAGAAATTTGTTTCGACGAGTATCAGGCCGAGTACCTTGCCCTATCCGGAGCTTTACACTTGGCAGGGATGCGCTAAATTTGTATGCGACCATCTTGAGTACGAACCACCCAAAACGCCTCGCAAAATGGTGAGTAGTTTGTTTTTTTTTTTTTCGATATCGAGTTTACGTTTAATTTCCAGTTTTTAATTTCATTTATTATTTGATTTTTTTTCTCGCTTTTGTCCTTATAGAACGGAAACGATTTCCACGCACTTGAGAAAAGTTTGGGAACGCACGAGAAACATGAAGGAGGAGTTTCTTTTGTCGGATTCGTGGAATAAATATTCTCGTGGATTGGAAGTCCGCGTTAAGAGCGTCTGGAAATTTTAGAGATCGATTGGAAAGGATTCTCAAACTTTTCTCCCCGACGTAGAATCGAAAAGATGGCTTCATTTTTTTTGTTTTGTTTTGTTTGCATTACGGGCTACTGATATGAAGTTTGGACCTTGACCACCGACGATACAGTCGGGCGATGCGACGCGAACAATTTTTGTTTTGTTTTCTTTCTTCGCGATTCCGTCAATTAATTTTATTTAGCTATTTATTAAATTTTCGTTTTTTCTTTCTTCTTTCTCTTCAATAATTAAACAACGCAATTGAAAGATTGTGTGTATTGGTGTGTCGCGTTCGTGTATGGAAAACGGCGACGAAACAATTTTGCGGATCTCTCCGAGAAAAATAAAGGGAAATCGAAAATCGTTTTTTTATCATCGATTTGTCGTTTCTTTTTTTTTTATCTTGTTTTTTCTTTTCAACCATTTTTGAGAAACTCTCGCGCGCAATCTCATTCCCATCTAAAGCTCTCATTCACGCTTAAATAATTAATGGAATAACGAATAGAATCTCGCACGTCAGCACTTACAACTTAAATTACTAATTTCATCAATTACAAATTTGGTATATCCTCTTATGTACAAAGTAGTTTTAGGGAATTGGGCGAAGGAGGATCGAGAGGAAAGGGGACTTATACTTCTTTTTTTTGGAAGGAGACAAAGAAATAAAAAACTCCGGGTAAACACCGAGACCACGAGCGCAAAAGAAATTGGATCGAAGACGTTTAAAATTCTACAATCTCTTTGTGACGATAAATTTACAACGATCAATGAGGAAAGACATATCGAGAGATAGACAGAGAAAGGGACAATGTCGCAAGATCTCGTGGCAATTAAAAAACGGATAATTCACGTCCACCCAGAGTCCTCGTGATTTTAAAATCGCATCAACGTCGAACGATCTTGGACAGTAACACATAGTCGATATTCGACCAATGATAAAATCAACCACGGGATATTAATCGATTCATCCCCCCGAGAGAGAAGAAAAAAGATATTTAAACAAAATACACACAAAATTAATTAAATCACAAAAATCGTCTTCGCGATTCGATTTTGTTTAATCGAAGCCTTAATAAAAGTAATTTTAATTCGGCTACTATCTCCCTTGGCGATTAATCTCAGTTTTCGATCCCTCCCTTCGCGACGGAAGAGAAGAAATAAAAAAAGAAAACAAATAACGAAAAGAAAGAAAGAGAAACAAGAAATATAAACATCACAATCCGCCGAAATTATTCTACTTCCTGCTCTGCTTGATACCAAGCGATTGTGACGATTTCTTCCTACATGATTTCAAATTGTCCAATAGATACTTGAACTGCATGATCTGTAGTCTCGTTACGGCAGGATCGGAGCATCGATCTAGCCATTTGAAGAATTTCTCGCCATGTTCAATCGCTTCCTCGGTGCTGAGAGGTGGTTCATCGTCGCGTTCGTCGATCTCGATCTCGTCCATGTTCAAGCTACGTTTGACATTCTCGTTGTTGTTGTTGCAGAGTACGTTGTCGAGGAGGGCGCGCGTCTTGCTCGGTGATTTTTTGGCGATGGGTGTCGCTGCGAGGGGAGTTGGCGAGCCAAGGGAGAAGCCGCACTGTTTGTAATATTGCCAGAACCACGAGCCGTCGTGCGGACTGACGCTTGGATTGAAGGAAGCGGACTGTTGTCCCATCAATTGTTGTTGCTGAGTGAGCCAATTCCAAAGGGACTCATCCGGTTTCTTGACGCTCGTAACACCGCCATCCTTTTTGCCACAAGATTTCGATTCACCGCGTGGCAAACCAACGAGACTGTCGTTGGTTTTCCTAGGTGATGCGGGTACCGGAGTCGACGGCGCTTCCGCCGCTGCCGGTAGACTCTTTCGCGTACCGGTTTTAACTCCAGAGTCCATTTGCGTTGGCGCTATCGCCGATATACTGTGCCTACCGCTTTTCCCACCACCGCTCTTCGTGTATTGAAGTCCGTTCTCAACGAGACCAACGGCAGTGCTGTGCGGCAAACCCGCCTGTAAATTAAGAAGATTTTTGGCCATGTTAGTGGCGCTACCGGTGCCTGAGAGTAGTCCCAACTGTTGCAGCAAGATGGCGCTGTTCTCTGGTCTCATGCTAGCCATACTCGTCATGAGGCTCATGTAATCGATCTTGGATACAGCATCGAGCCTCGACTCGTTCTCGGAATTTTCATTGACGTAACTCGAGGCACCGGGACCCGTGCTCTGATCGATTTTGGCCCTCTTGGCCGCGGGACCACCACCCTCGTCCTCGCTCGAGTGATTCGCCGCCGAGGCGGCCATTGCCGTAGCTGCTAAATTCGTACCGGACGAAGACGCTGGTGAATGTACCTCACTGTCCGGTGTCGAAGAATTTCTCGCCATTCCACGTATCTTGTGCTCGGATTTGCACCAACCCCTTAAGGTTGATTCTGGTACACCGATGTCACGTGCCACGGAAGCTTTGCTTTCGCCTTCGTGAACTCTCTGTATCGCCTCCATCTTCTCGGACGCGGAGAGGGCGCGCAACGGACGTTTGCCCGGTCTTGCTGTCTCGCCCCTCATTCCTACCCTCAAATTGTTACACCGTAAGGAAGTATCTTCGACGGTGCTCGTACCGTCCTCCGACGTTTCCTCGTAATCACGACGTTTCGACCCTATCGTGAAATCTCGATAACGATCTATTTGTTGTTGTTGCTGTTGTTGTTGCTGCGACGAATCGTTGTTATAACGATTCTCGTCGTAGGCAAGCCTTGACACGAGGTAGTCCAGCGTGGCACGGCTTACCGACGTTGCGCCCCAAAGTCCTTCCACAATTGATTCGATCGTTCCCTTCTTGAAGATCGCAAATTATGTCTCCACTATCTCTTCCTCTACCCCTTTACCTTCTTTATTCTTTTCCTAGATCTTGATCTTGTCTTTCTCAACCCCTTTCAAATCTCTCCTTGATCCTCAATACAACGTCCTTGATGCGACCTTGCTCTCATCACAACCCCATCAGTAACCAAAACAAAATATCTCTTCTTGCCCCGTTTGTTTTTAACGCGCTCAGCTGTGATCAGGTGACTTTTGAGTGGCAGTTGTAAATAATAATAGTAACCTCGTTGTCTCTCTCACTGTATTCTATGTGTGTGTGTGTGTGTGTGTGTGTGTGTGCGAGTCGAGCGGTTTTACGAGAGAAAAGTGGGGAGGGATAACAGATGGCAAGGTTCGCGGTGGCACATGCGCCAGCGGAGTAATAAAGAGGACGTTTTTTATGAATGAAACGACTCCCACCACTCCTTCTCTATCTCTTTCTCTCTCTCTCCCTATATATACAAGCTATCTCGCTCTTTCAAACTCCAAGTCCTCCCCCCTCTCCTCGCCACCAACTTTTTTCTCCCGTCGTGCTCGCCCTTTCTCTCTCTCTCGCACGGTCGTTCGTTCGGTTCCTCGTCGCGGCCGCTCGTCTGCCTCACCACAGCCAATCCAACCTCCGCGCGGGAAACAATATTATTGCTCCACCACGAGGGCGCAAAGCCGTTGATACATTCGCGCGCGCGAACCTTGTTCCTTTTTCTCTCTCACTCTCCTTTTTTTTTCTTCCTTCTTTTATTTTTCACGTCCCTCTCGCTTCGTGTGCGAACACAACGTACAATAACAACGGGGAGCGCGCGAGTGGTATCGCTGTCGCGCTAGTTCGTGTTTTTCTTCTTTTTTTCTCTCTCTCTCTCTCTCTCGCTTTTCTCAACGACTCTCTCTCTCTCTCCTCTTTGCTTCTTTTTCACCCGACTCAAATCTCTCTCTCTCTCTCTCTCTCTCTTCCTCGCTCGCTGTCTCTTATCTCCTCTTCGCGGCTTTCGCGCGAGGAGAACGTTCACACTCTTGGGAAGACAAAGATGCCAGAGGACACACGCACAGCGGTCACGTCGCTTCGTCCGACACCAACCGCGATACTAAGAGCTCGGATCTTATACGTGTGTCTCTTCGTGTGCGTTAGATTTTTGTCCTGGCACGAACGATGAAGAGGAAGAAGAGGAGGAGGAGGAGGAGGAGGAGGAGGACGAGGGGGGGAGAGAGTGAAGCGTTCGCGTTGCAATCAAGACGACCGGTGAGTTCTTCGTCGCGTCGAACGTCGTTTCTCTTATTTTTTTTCTTCTCTCACGCGCGCGCGAGACACGAAGTCCACTCCTTTTTTCTTCACTGTCTTCCTCGCAAACTCCAACACCGTTCACGACGCTTATTTGTCTCCTCCTCTTTTCTTCTCTCCTCCTTCTCGGAACGCGATCGACAAAATTCGTCGTTCTTTTGTCCCCGCGAATCTCAATCTCACTTTCGTTTCGTCTTCGCGATTTTATCTCAAATTTCGAGATTCAAAACAAAATGGCGGTTCTTATTGTTTTCTTTTAAAATATACGTTTCCGTTTTTTAAAAAAAATCTTTGGCACCGAAACTCACAGACACACGTAAACACCAATCACCGAGACAATCCGATTGTTTATTTGGTTTATTTTGTCTAGCCGAGTTGACAAAAACCAAGAATTCTCTTCCTTCTCAATTTTCCGTCTTGCTCGTTAAAATCCCTCGGACGTTATTAAACGTGACACGTTATCTTCGAGAAGATAAACGTACCGTGGAACAACACACGCACAATTAATTTCTTCTATTTTCGCCCACTTGACTAGTGACGAAAACCGCGAAATCTCTCGATTTTGTCTTGCGAGAGAGAGAGAAGGATGTTCTTCACGGTCGAGTGAAAAACACGCGCGCACCAACACACAAACATACACGGATACACACAATGAAGAGAAAGAGAGTATACACTCGACACGAAGAAATCACTAAACGTACACGGTACGAACACTGTGAAAGAAATTCGCGTTGGCACACCGATAAATATTCTCGCTCGACGATAATCCACGTCGAAACACGATCGTTGTTAACCCCGATAAACGGGAGCCAGCGGCGAGTACTCTCCTTCTTCCTTCGCCGAAGGAGTCCAAAATTGTTTCGTTTTTCCGCCGTCGCGTCGTTGTCGTCGTCGAAAAGAAACTTGTTTCTTTTTTTCTTCTTTCGTTTCTCTTCTCACAAATCCGTTTGTGATTTTATTATCGTTTATTTATATTTATATATATATGTATGTATATATATATATATATATATATATATATATGTATGTGTGTATGTATTTATATACACAGGGGTAAATTAGAGACGTGAGATATTTCGTTTTCGAAGAAACACAGGAACGAAGATCGGCGCGTTGGTCGGTAGAATATTAAATATATATGTATATATATATATATATATATATATATATATATATTTTGTTTGTTTTTTCCTAGCGAGACGATAATGGCGTGTGAGAGTCCTCTCCTCCCTCCGGGTGAAGGGCAGAACGGACGAAGAATATTATATTTTTGTTATGTGTTGAGTATTTTTGTTTGTTTCTTCTTTCCTTTTTTTCTCTTCCTTCTCTCTCTCTCTCTCTCCTTCTGTCTATCTATCTATCTCCGTCTCCTTCCCTCTTTCTTTTTTTTTTACTCGTGGACCACGATGCTCTCGCGACGAACCGCGACGCTCAACTGTGCCGGTGGACGCCGGCTTTCCGCGGACTCGCGACGCCTCCTCTCTCTCTCTCTCTCTCTCTCTCAGTCTTGTTCGCTCGCTCTTCTGTACTCCCCTTCCCTTGCTACTCGCCAATCCCCCCCCCCCCCCCCCCTCCCCCTTTTCCCCCCCCCCCCCCCCCTCCCCGCCCCCCCCCCCCCCCCCCCCCCC
>JAPYZT010001530.1:0-20532 GCA_030522965.1 Tryphoninae sp. A BG-2022a
CTGTCAACCCAAGCAATTATCGTGGGTCATAATTTACGTTGTTGCCAATTCGTCTTCCAATAATTGATCTCTAACGAATTATCGAAAATAATGCCATAAGCCAATAGAAATAATTCCCGTAACCATCACTTTGTCAAAAATGCATATTCTTTTGAACTAATGTGGATTTTTTCCTTGAAAAAATGATATTAAATACGACGATAATTTGATGACAAGCAGTTGATAACAATTCATCGGTTCTGTGCATAAGCATAGGGCACGCCCCTCATGCTTCACCCCCGATGGCTAGACCCCACAACAACCTTAAATGCACTGTCTCTAATAATTAATATCTCAGAAACTGTGCGGTAAAGCTCGTGGAAATTCCGCTTATGCATGGGCGAAGGATTTGACAACGTTATACAAAAAAAATAGACTTTTATCTTGAAGTCGTTCCAATCACTGAACCTCTTTAATTGAGCCCAAAAAAGCATTACGCGAATTAAAAATGTTCATGAAAAAAAGTTTATTTCTGACCGGGACAGCATGGTATTCTGCTTTAACTGATGCACGGATGAATATATGCTAAGGACGAACTTCATGTATCTATTCTTCCGAACATTTTAATCAGATCAGGGTCAGCAAAACATATCGGAATGCACCCGCCTCCCTCCTCGCGTCTATTTAAAATCTTGATAAGGCCAGGGGCATCTCCTTGACACCCTCGACAACAATGTCGAAAATATTCGATCAGTAAAGTGTGATTGACGTTTCAAAGTCCGTACGTAATGACGTTACTGTATCGTTCATTGCCTTCATTTGTATATTTTATCAACGTTACTCGGTATTTGTTATTGTAGTAGGAGCATTGTGTTCTTGATGAAAAAGAATGCTCAAAGGAAAGCTACATTTAACGAATTTTCTAAGTTCGTATTCATTGGTAGATTCGAGAGGTCGATCATCTTTCATCACTTACCCGAGTATTCTTTGTATATTTCCGAAGACTTTCTTCCGGTAACATGCATCTGCCAGAGTGCATCCGTCATACTCGTATATGTCGTTCGCATCAAAAAGTTTCCACGAATTTTTCATTTTTTCATAGTCAGATAGGAGAGAAAGCGAATAAGTGGCAGTACCGACGAAGCTTATCGCCGATCGCCGATAGTAGAACGTCCAATTAAAAGCGTTTGTAGTCGCATGATAACGAAGACAGGTATTTATCGCTGGCGGATTGCGATAATGAGGCTACTGGCATCTTCGAGTTCCATTCGCGTTGGTCATACTTTATCGTTGTCATAGGCTAGACGCAAGAAAGTGAGAAATTCGCTAGAACCGCGAGGCGTTTGTGATCCGAGTGTGGGAGGAGAACAACGACAAAAATAATATTTGTGCGAGTTTGTTCAGAGTTCGTTGAACGAGAATGAGCAAGTTCAAGGGACAACTGTAAATATCGAGTGAGAGTTGGGTGAACCTTCGAGGATCTTTATGATCCTTCTCGACAATCGTATCGTCGATTTAACACTAAATCGACGATAATATCGAACAATCTCGTGACATAAAATCCCAACGAGCTTTGCGGCTCAACCGGGCAGAGCTTGACCCTTCTGCGACCGGGATATGCCGGAAAAATTTTTCAACCTCGTCACACTGGGAATGGGCAACTCAAGGTCGAAGCAAAATGGACGCGGTAAAAAGAGCAAGGACTCGTCTTCGTACGGAGTCGCTAAAAGAGATCCTCGTGTCTCCATCGAGACTATGAAAGAAAACGAGTTCTGGCTAGGGATAAAGAATCGATTCGCCGAGGATATCGAGCTCGAAATAATGAGGCGTACCGTGGAATCTGATCCAGAGACATTTATCCTAAACAACCTCATGATGTCGATTCAGTTCTTCGAGAATTATGACGAGTAAGAACGCTTTTAATAGCATTTACAGAAACAAAACAATGAAGTTCCATTTTCACTCGATACTCGTGCTGCAGGAAATTCTTTTCATTAAATATTTTGAATGGGTCTGGTATGTCTGTATGTATGCGACGAGGCGGCAAATATCGAACCAATTAACTTTTGAACGATTTTTTATCCAATTGAAAACTTGAACGATCTTAAAGCAGCCACGCCCTATTATGCGCTAATAATCGAGTAACGCTCGAACTGCTAATTGAGATTTTATCGGAATTATTAAAAAAAAAAGTTTTATAACCTTCAAGCTCTTGAGCAAAAGTTGACGCATGCGTGGGCTATCTTCGTTCAACACTTCGTTATCAAGTTTAAAGGGACTAAAGATCATTGCTTTTTTTTTCAACTTCTGTAAACTTAAAAAAGTATTTGCATCCGGTCGAGCTGTCATTGTTACCATGATTCGTTATACCGGCGTACAGTAATCATTTTTCCTTGTTATTGTTCGTGGTTTATTAGACTCGCTCTTAAGGGGTTATACGATTTGCTCAAAGTTTCTTTTTCGTTTAACATGTAATAAAGCAATCAAGTTACTCAAAACTCTAACTTCAACAACGACACACGATTCAATGACGCAATCGAATAAAAACTTTTATTTGCTCGTCAATATTCGTCACGATAGTTCGATTTGGTTGTTGAATTTAATGATTGATACTGAGCCTGTCGAAACTCGCACACTTGTCGCCCGTACAAATTTCCTTTTTTAGAAATACAATGTAATTATCAGGGTCTAAAGGGCATTATGGAAGTCTTCAATTCATTTAATTACAGATCACGCTAGTAGTAGTTTTTATTCTATGAAGCGTACAAAAAGCTCGCAGCTATTTGTATATAGCGAATTTAAAACGTTCAAATTTGCAAGACCAAAAAGCAGTTGGGTTTTTAAAATGCCTGCGATGATATTAGCAGCGCTGATATCATGGATCAATTTTGAGAAAACAATCCACTTGCTATGTTAACCCGTAAATTAATTAAAAAGAAATGAAAAGAATTCGCCGTTATATAGAATTCGGTTTCTGTTGGATACTGGGATTCTTTGTCGGATTTAAAAAAAAAACCTTATCTTTCATACGTCGAGAAAAATCATCATCTCGATGATTAAATCATCCTGTATAGCAAACTACACAGGATGTATCTACTTGCGTCAAATACATTTTTGTATTGATATTTGTGTCTACTACGATTTTATATATCTCGAATATTTTTCGTTCGTATTCATCATTCCTCTTTAGTAGTAAATAATATTTGAAGATCTGAAAGAAATTTGTTCGAATGAAAATTAGTAGTAAGTACTGAATATAAATTTTCTTCGGCGGAAGATTTCTAATTCATGTAAATAAATTAGTTGGAAATAAATACGTTGCTCAGAAATTACTCAGATTAACTTGACGCTTTATTAACGCAAAAATTTGTGTTAATTTCTTAGAGAAATCAGCGATATCCGAAAAACTTTGGCTTCGGCAAGGGAAAGCGAATTGGATGCTCGTCTACCGCCTCAAAAACACACTCTCATACCGGACGTACTTCAACAACACGTAGCTCAAAAGATCGACTTTACCGATATGCTACCGACATTAAAACACACGATAGAACTTCTTCAACCGATTCGGATATACGTCGTCTTTGATAACATCGAAGTGACCGAGGAGAGTTATGCATCGCCGTACTGTAGAGTCGACGAGACGACCACTTACAGCATGCAATTAAAACCAAGTCCTAATCACAAAGGTAAGATAAGAACAAAGTTCTTCCTCGACGATAACGGTCGAGAAGTCGAGTCTTGATTTATTATTAATCCTTTGATTATGCCGGACGACTCTTTCCAATTAGGTACTATTAGAAGGTCTTGGAAAAATGAGAGACGAACCTTGAGATTTAATCCGGGAGACATATCTGCCGATAAACATGAAAATTATTATCAATCCAATATGTTCTCAGGGTATGTGCAACTGCAGCGTCTGGATGTAAATCCACCGAAGAAGGTCGCGAGCGCTGATGACCTTAGATTGTCTCCAATCGCCAGTAGTTCCAGAGAGGACATTTACAGTGACGCGGATAGCTTGTACGACGGTAAATCGATCAGAAGCGACGGAAGTGGCGTTTACAGACGGGGGAAAAATGTCCGGGATGTCAACGATGACGAAAGTATTTATGAGGATGGTCGATACGCATCGCAGGGCAACGTCCTGGAATTTTCCAGGAAAACCGACGCAAAGGAAGAGAATGTTCACGGTGTTTCGACCGAGGGATCTCTCGATGGTCTACCACCTCGGAACGGAAGAAACATGACAAGAAAAGAGTTCGAGCCAAGGCGAGGCCCAACGAGAAGTATCGGGAGGCAATATGAAAAAACTAAGGGTCGTTCGATAAATGCAAGTCCAGCTGGTAGCACGAGTTCGGGTTACCGATCGGGAAATTACACAGAAATCGACAGTGATTATAGTTACGCGCAGACGATTTACAGTAACACGCCAAAAACATCAAAAAGCTCTCTGGATGATGGTTTGTCGATAGTGTCGCGCACCGAGATACCGCGTCAATGTTTCAAGAGAATGGAATATCGCGCGGACGGCAAGATCTACGATGCTCGTCGCGAACGACAACAGAAATTGAGTACCAAAGAGAAACTGATATTGCAAGCCCATCGAAGCCGTAATTACGACGTGTGGTATCTGAACGCTACGAAATTTATGAAATATTTCTGTCAGATATTTACCGATCACTTGGCCATACCGATGGGCTTCGATCCTGAAATAAATGGTAATACGGAAGGTTGCGTTATCTATTGTGACAAAATCGAGTTACTAAAGGGTACATTGAGCACGAAACTCGAGACGTTTGAAATCGTTCCTTGCGTCAGTTCACAATGGCCCGAGTGTGCTCAGGAGTGGTTCGACAGATCGAGAAAATCCTGGCCGCATCACGAGGTTATCGAGAAGATCAGGGAATTTGGCTGTCACATGATACCCGAAGGTCCGGTGTCGACCAAAACCGCTAATAAGTATCAAGATATAGAATGGCAACTTATATTTCCAGCTGCCGAACGGTTTTTGGAGACGTGTTTGACCCATGCACAGGTCAGGGTGTATCTCATAAGTTTGATGCTCCATAAAACTTTCATAAGGCCGGTTGATTCGAATTTTGGACTGACCACATCCCACATCAAGAACAGACTGTTCTGGCTCATTGAGGAGGATGATAGACCAACTAGTTGGATGGAAAATAAAAGTGGCAAATCGTTAATGAGATTATTAAATTCGTTGTACCGTTCGATAAGCCAGGACGAGCCGAATCTTCCGGATTATTTCGTCAAGGACAAGAACCTCTTCCAAGAAAAATCGTATTTGCTTCGTACGCAGAAGCAACTCAAGAGGATAATCGAAAATCCTATAATGTACGTCTTTCATGCAATGGAGAATGTCAGGGACAGGAGAACATCCCTTCCGCGACTGGACTTTGAAGAATTGTTGAGGATATTGATAGAAAATACGTTAATCCTCGTTAATCCAGCTTTAGCATTGGACCCAAAGACAGTCAGTAGTGCGAACGGAGGTGAAAAGTATTACGATAATACTGGTGGCTTCTGGGACAAAGATAAACAGAAGAGCAGTGGACAGCCAAAAGTTATCCATAAAAAATCAGCTGTCAACAAGAGCTTGATCAATCCTAGAAAAGCTACCGATCAGGTCGTCGAAATTCCGGTAGGTCTTTTGCAAGCTAATACAATCAAACATGTACACATTACACACACACATTCGGAGATTTTTCTTAGCACGTTTTCTGGCTATTTTAAGCCTATTGAAGATTCATACAAATATCTCAAAACCGTTTCGCCGGAACAAAGCTTTTGTCTATCTAAGAAAAATATCAGAATATCAAGTGCCTATGACATAAACAACGAAAATGATAAATTCCATCATATTTTAATTTTGCAGATCCGATGTGCACCCATGGAGCCCCGTAGATTGTCCGTTCTCATTAATTTCTTCATCAAGCATTTTATAAAAATGGCGGAATGCTATCACGAATATCGAGCTATTTCAGAAAAAATGGCATACGTGGAACAAGCTGAGAGATTGTCGGCTTTGCTTTCCGAGCACGCATCCCATAAGGCAACCGCAAAAACCTATCTGGAAAAACTCTTTTCATTAAGGAATCGAGCTACAGGTCCAAAAATACGAAACGATCCGCCACAAACACCGAAGAGAAATCCTGACATGCCGGTATTTACGGGGACGCTTAACAATCGATTCGTGACATCCGAATACCACGACGACATTCACAAATCGAAGGACGATGGCGTGAAAATCACGAGTACAGTTTACCAAACCGAAAATCCAAGATCCGTCAACAAGCAAATAACTAGCGTTTTGATTCACGAGGAAGATGCGAAATATGTCGACGACACGAAGCTTAATTTTCCGGATAATAAAATCAGAGAGGATAGAGACCAAATTTCGAACAAGGAAGTGCCTCCAATCGTATCACTCGTCGAGAAACCAGAAGAATCGTATTTATCGGAAACGACGTACATTTAGTTTTAGGATCGTGTGAACGTATAAGCGATATAATTATGGCTTTTGAACAACACGATAGTTGTACGAATAAGTTGCAATTGTCTAGCAGCTATTGTAAATAGAACTGTGTATATGATGCATGAATCATTTTGCAAATCGAAAATAGAGGTCATTTCGTTGGATAATCGAGTTGACAACAAATCTTGTTAATCATTTTTTTAATTCGAAGATGAGAATGACTGTTATTAATCATTTTTCAAAAGTACGATATATAACTGCGTTCCATCAACCACTCAAAAAACACGAGAAATGTAGAAAAGTCATCTTTTTAATTATATTTATCATTTTACTTCAAAATTTCCCGATTTTGGATAGTGACGACTCTGTGAAAAAGAAAGTGGTGTAGGCCTATAAATGAGTATAAATAGTATGGTCGCAAAAACACCAGTCAGAAAAACGAGGATCAATTGAAAAATGGCTACGGAAAATAGGAAACGGATATTGAGATTCTACGGGTTTAAAATGGTTATACTACAGCCAAATAGGCTAATGGAAGAAATAAGGCTGTGGAATGAAGGCCACAGCGATCAGACGTAGTTGTAAGCTATAAGTACCGCTGTGAATGTGTATCCACGTCCATGTGTGCGTGTATGCATTACTGCTACTTTATAAGACGTGTAAAATTATTTGATAACTCACCTCAACCCCATGTTCGGTATAGAAATCTGCTGTACCCATGCTGGCATATAATTTGTATCCCATTTTGTGAAGATTCTCAATAGACGGCAATAACTCCATTTTGTGCTATAACAATCACAAACGAACAATAAAATTATAGTAATTAATTCATCAAAAACTTAAGTCAACGGATTGTATCATGTCAATGAATGATTGAAATCGTGGGTGGTTCACCGACCAGCTAATAATAGGTCGGTGCTTTCGTTTTCCAGATTTATATTGATAAGTATTTTGTTCGAGTTGGCGTAATAAAATAGACTAGACGTTCCCCCTACCAGAATAAAACAGATTCGCTTTAAATCTGGGACCATATACCTTTCTTTCTCCACTCATGTTGTTAAATCATTTTTTTTCATTCGACACATTCAATTCAAACGGCTTATGAATAATGTCCACAAAGTTTATCAAAAACATTTTTTAATAATAGAAATGAATAATTTCATTAGACAATAAATGTATGTAATTTTTTCAACGTGCTGCTATTTGATTTTTTATATAATCGCGGTTGTTTCATACTCTGCAATGATCGCAATATATGTTCTACAATTGTTTGATGTAACTAGATGCTAACTGTTTAAAAACTAGTGCTTTCAATTTGAACTCAAGTGACTACTGTAAAATTATGAAAATGGAACCCGGAGGGGCTAAGCCAATGCTTTGATTTTATTTATCAAATCCAAATGCTTAATTACCTTGAAGCTCCCAATAGAAAGAAGAATTCCCTTCTCTGGTATGTGAAAACCGGTACTCATCATACCCTTCAGGTAAGCTTCGTATCGATTGTCACCGAAACATGCTACTTCTCCGGTAGATGCCATTTCAACGCCCAACATCACGTCAGCTCCTAAAAATATTTACAAACATACCGTTGATACCGATTGTTTTTTAAATGGATGATTTATACAAAAGATAAGTTCATTGAAACTGAGCTTGCCACAAAGGAGGTTTCGATATGTCGCTATTGAACACTATACCTTAACCCTTTGAGACCTGAGTACTTTCAAGCTTATGTGGTCCGCAGACGCATAGGCTAACGCATATATCGGTCCTTAGAGCTCAAAGGGTTAAATCATGATCAATATTGATTATTAAGTAATAAAGTTATTGTTGGGCCTTAGCATATCGCACACCCAGATTTAAAGGGGGCGAACTCGAAATTGCGATTTTTGAGTTAACCTACCTAGGGGCTAACTGCAAAATCGCAATTTTCGAGTCAGTCCCCTTTAGATCTGGGTGTGCGATGTGATCACTTGGGAGGCCCCTAGAGGTTAGCCTCTAAGGGCTAACACAAAAATTGTGATTTTGCAGTTAGCCCGTAGATAGGCTAACACAAAAATCGCAATTTCGAGTCAGCCCCCTTTAGATCTGAGTGTGCGATATGATCATCGAGAATAAAAAAGTGCGATATGACAATATTCGATGTAACGGTCTCGGCCGGCATCAAACATTGTTTTTTTATTCATAGGTGCGTTACACATGGCTTTGCATAGGTACACATGGCCTTGCACCTATGCAAAGCCATGAACAAACTTTGCGTTTGCTCAGAATTGTTTTTCCATTATATTAGATTTAGTATCGCATACTCTATCATGTATGAGGTGTAATTGTTTTAGTTTACCGACTCTCAATAATGTAATGTAACATCACACTCACAGATGGCACTCAGTTAAGTACAATTTATCAACCGAGTTCTTTCTAATTTTCAAAATTTTGGAATATATTTAATATTCTGTATTCGTATTTACTGGTGGATTATAATAAATATAACACTATAATATAACACTGCAACTAATAGCCTTGATTGAATATCAAAAACTTTGTTTTTTTTTAAAAGTAATGTGCCTTTGATAGATGCGGTAAGCAGAAATATTACCTATCGAACAACTATCAACAGTCAAATTGTGATTATATGCACATTTATAATCAGGAACCTTCCAATGACTTGTGACCTCCCATATTTTGCTTAATTGTCTACTTGATCAAACGGACTCGGTAATATATATACCAAAACACACGAATCTACATAATATATGATTCCTCTATATAACCATGGAATGCCTGCTTAAATTTGTATAAAATGTTTGTAATCATCTTCATTGAAACTTACCAGCCAAGCGAGAAAACGAAAACTGCGGTACTTTAATGCCAACCTTTCCACAACCAGTCAATATATCCACTGGATTGACAGTTTCACCAACTATCAGACGAGTTGCCATCGCGACGAAATCATGATCGAGGGTTTTAGAAACAAATGGGAAGGATCGAGATACCCGGACGTTGCATTCGATAACCTTTAACTCGTTGTCCTGTGAAAAACACAAAATGGCAAGATAAAAATAGCGAAGTTGGAGTCGACTCGAAAGTCCGGGTTAGTCCATCGTCTTATGTTCTTGTTGATAACGTTATAGCACGAAATCCATAACATCGTCGATCAATTTATCTTCAAAAAAGGATATATTAATCAGGGCTGGTAGACGTATGAGAATTGTTATACGCGTATGTGAATTTGACTTGCCGTATACAGGAAAATACAGAGCGTATGAGAATTTTACTCTTCAACCAGAAAACAAAATTCGGTGCGAATTAAGGAAACTCAGGGCAACCCGCGCCGAGAAGTAGGTTTTGGTATGGTGATTGTAGAAATATGTAAAACGTATGTGTAAAAAAAACAAAAGGCCATTCACGTGCACCATGGAACAGATGGAAAGTCGTGCGCCGTTCGGTTTGCCGGCGTATGGAAATTTGTTCTGTGGCATGAGAATTTCGTTACGTTGGTATGAGAAAACCTTTAGAGTCATCTACCACCCCTGATATTATCTCCTTTTACTGCACAAGTTGTTTAACAAATTAAAATTTGTTCTTATATACATGAAAGATGGTTACATTTCGGGATATGGCATTAGATCACAATACGGCACTGTGGCACATTCTGACTAGATCGTGCAAACCGACCACCAATAACATCAACTAATTTATACATAAAAATTCCATAGTTATTATTCTTATATCTATTATGATGGTGCATTTTAATGTGATTAAGGCTTTTGTTATTACTCAATATGAATCTTCGGTTTGATATTAAATATGCTCATTTCTTATTCGAAATTATTCTTTGTTATAATTCCGATAGTAGAGATTAGCTGATGTCGATTTAGTGCGTATTCCGATCTCGAGAATGACGTCATAAAAGTTGCCGAAATAGCATATAGCCCTATCTTTAGGGATATATCTCATCAGGATGTCATCGGAACAATTGAAAAATAAAATCTTACTTTGGCAATGAGTTGCATGTTAAAAGGTCCCGTGACATCAAGAGCAAGAGCGATTGCTTTGGTGATGCTTTGAATTTTAGCAAGAGTCTCAGGATTTATGTCTTGCGGTGGGGTAACGAGGGTCGCATCACCCGAGTGTACACCAGCATTTTCGACATGCTCTGAGACAGCCATGCAGCATATCACTCCCTGATAAGCGACCGCATCCACATCAATTTCCTTCGCTTCAAGAATGAATTTCGAAATCACGACCGGATGCTCGTTGCTGACGTCGCTTGCGTTTTTCAAATAAGATTCTAGATCGACAGCTGAGTGAGCCACGTTCATGGCAGCGCCACTCAAAACGTACGATGGTCTTACTAGACATGGATAACCGACTTGCTCACAAAATGCTATCGCTGACTGTAAATCGGTCAATTTCTTCCATCTGAACAAAATTTAATCGACGTTAGCGATATTTTATTGGCAAAAATAAATGTATCTCAATTATTTCAGAAGAATAAAAAATAGCGACTTATCTTACCGTGGCTGTGAAACTTCAATAAGATCGAGAGTTCGCGAGAACTTGAAACGATCCTCGGCTTCATCAATATTAATAGGAGAAGTTCCGAGGATCTTTGCTTGCTGTTTGTGAAGATCCATAGCTATGTTGTTCGGTAGTTGACCACCCATAGAGAGAATAATACCGACAGGATTTTCAAGAACATAAATATCCATGACAACCTCGAATGATATTTCCTCGAAGTACAGACGATCGGACATGTCATAATCGGTGCTCACAGTTTCAGGATTGTAATTCACCATTATTGTTTTACGTCCAAGTTTTCGAAGTTCGCGAAGGCAACTCACTGCGCACCAGTCGAACTCGACAGAACTTCCAATGCGGTATACCCCGGAACCTAAAGTAAAGTACGATTTTTCTTTAAATGTGTTCAATGCCTTACTTGTTAGTATAAACGCAGGAATTGAAAATTCTTTATATATCATACATGGCTTACATATACGTCAATGTAACACTTACCAATTACCATGGTGTAATCCCCAGGAAATTCAATGTCGTGTGCTGAACCGTTGTACGTTAGATACAAATAATTGGTAGTTGCTGGCCATTCTGCAGCAACCGTATCGATTTGTTTTACAAACGGACAAATATTGCTTTCTCGTCTTTGCTTGCGAATGTCGAGCATCGCACCCTTCACAGCCGTCGCAATTTGTTTATCGGAAAACCCGAGTTGTTTGGCACCAAGTAATACAGCGTGTGATAGTTTGGCTAAGCCGAGGTTTTCGAGAAGCGAATAATATTCTATAATATTCTTCATTTTCTCGAGGAACCAGCGATCAATTTTTGTCAGTTCGTAGAGACGATCAACGCTGTACCCGGCTTTTATTGATGCCGCGAGCACAAACATTCTCTTGTCCGTTGGCTTTTCCAGTTCTTCCTCGTTTACTGCCTTTACGTAAGGATCGAATCCCGTCACGTTATCGTCGACCATTCGAAGGGCTTTTTGAAAAGCTTCCTCGAATTTTCGACCAATAGCCATTACTTCCCCAACACTCTTCATTGAACTGCCGATCTATAATTCGAATAACATTTCGCATTATTAACCGCCGTCATTGGACTATTCTAACACAATAACTAACAACTAAATAGTATTTCACATAACATAGTGTAAAAGCCAAAGTTTCACAGATGTCTATTCACGTTTTCTATTCAAATTTAACCGTAAAATTCGCCGCAGCAAATATTTTTCTGTTCTATGGAGAAACTCCCATCATTTATAAATGATCAAATGTCTATGAAAGGCAAAGGCTTTCACATGTGCCTTGTATATTTAACATCCCCATTGTATTAAGTACCTTCGTGCTGACACGTTGAAATTTGCTTAAATCCCATCGAGGAATCTTAACGACACAATAATCGAGACTGGGCTCAAAGCAAGCTGTTGTTTTTCCAGTAACTGAGTTCTTTATATCGGATAGAGGAATTTCCAATGCAAGTTTTGCAGCAACATAGGCCAACGGATATCCCGTTGCCTTGCTAGCCAATGCCGAACTTCTAGAAAGTCTGGCGTTCACTTCGATTATATAGTATTCTTCCGAAAATGGATTTAGCGCATATTGAATGTTGCACTCGCCAACAATTCCGAAGTGTCGAATGACTTTTATAGCCGCTGTTCGAAGCATATTGTATTCTCGATTCGACAGTGTCTGACTTGGAGCAACCACGATCGACTCGCCAGTATGGATTCCAAGTGGATCGACGTTTTCCATGTTGCAGACGGTGATGCAGTTGTCGAAAGCATCTCTGACTACCTCATACTCGACTTCTTTCCATCCTTTCAAAGATTTGTCGATTATCAATTGACTGGAGTGAGCCAGTGCTTGCTGTGCAAGAGTCTTCAGTTCTTCTTTGGTATTCGCGAAACCAGAACCAAGACCGCCCAGAGAAAATGCGGCCCGAGCCATTACAGGATATCCAAGTTTTTCCGCAGCTTCTAAAGCCTATTTGTTAATAAAGAAATTCCAATTAATTTTCAATGTTTCATTGTATGCCGTTATTGGCAAGTGCCTATATTAAAATAGTATGTACAACATTTTTAGCTAGACCTCACGAGGTTAACGGGTTATACGCAATTACAAATTTTTAAAAATCGAATTTTTATTGATTTTGCGGAATGTACAAATATGTGAGTATCTTCCCTGAAAATTTCAAATCGATCCAGTGGAAATTCTTGGAAATATACACATATTTGTAAAGACGCTCGGAACACCCGTATGTTGTATTGTTGCGCGTCTATTGTTGCGAACAGTGCGTACTGCAAACAATGCGAACTTTGGAAAAAGAAAACGGATACCGAAGAGTACAATGAATGATATAATGCTCACAAAGATATTTGTTTTGCGAATCATAATGATCCTTCGGGAAAAGTGGAAATCGAAGCGGTCGTAGGAATGTTCAGAAGTTCAATGCAAAAATTTAACGCTCGTTACAAAAGGTACATTGGTGATGGTGACTCTAAAACATACTCTGGGATTGTACAAGCTGCGCCGTAGGGTGAAATTGAAGTGGTCAAGAGAGAATGTATTGGACATGTCTCAAAAAGAATGGGCTGCTTACTGTTGGTAAAGGTGAAAAATAAAAGACAAAAAGGTACTCGGTGGAAAAGGCCATTGCTAAACTGATAAATAATTTGACAGTTTATTATGGCTTGGCAATCAAGAGACATATTGTGATTCCGTTGACAATACGTACAATGGAATATGGGCAACATATTACCATTATTGTTCAACGGATAAACATCCTCAACATGAGAAGTACCCGGTGGGAGAGGAGACATGATGTTCTTGCTAGCGAGCGCAAGCTTCGAATACATCTTCAACTTACAAACATGACTGTCAGTCATTACCAAGTGATGTTGCTAAAGCTCTATTTCCGATCTACACAGATCTCAGCAATGAACAATTACTGGAAAGATGTGTTGGTGGTTTCACCAAAAGCTAACACCAAGTTAACCAGTTGATATGGAAAATCACTCCGAAAACCATTCCTTCTAGTTCGAAAATAAATATTGGAAATGGCAGCTTACATCGCCGCCGACACTTTCAATAATGGTGCAACATCGCTTCTGTATTACGTGAGGGCCATGGGACTATCAATTGGGCACAATGCCCATGCGTATGACGAAAAGGAGAATGCAGAACGCGTCATAGTATCCGAGTTGAGAGCGCATGAGAGCACGCACAAGGGAACAATTGCTCGTAGACGACACCAAATGGGGATATTGGAAGCTGCTGATGACGCAGAGGATTTATGATATGGTCCTGAAATAAATGATTCCATGTAAGTTGAAAAAAAAATCTTAAATATGTTTGAACGACAATTTCAACTTCAACCGCGGTTTTCTGAAAACGGTGTTTTCAGAGACAATGAGCACGATTTCTCAAAAACAGCTAAACTGATCGGTGTACAATTTTAAGATAACCTTGTCAGATATATTCTTCAGGTATTGGTCGTAGGAATAAGACTTCCGATAATTATTTCTATTTTTTTTTCAACGATTTAACGAAAATCTTCGTCGATACTGTTTCTCTTCGGAACTATCATTTTATCAAAAATAAAAATTTCGACTATTCCTTCAATCAATACCTGGATTCATCTATCCCCTGAAAGAATCTTTATGGTTATTTCATTTTAGATGAGAATGCCTTAAGGTAGTTCTACCATGACATTCAAATCGAAAAATTGTTTTTCAATCCGTCTCATATACAAAATGGTTTGCCGGCTTAGGTTAATTAAGGAAAGTTGTTGCAAATTGACTAAATAACAATATATACCAATTTCAAGGTCATCCAAGGTAGTATGTACTTGTTGTATAGTTACAAAAATTGCAAACATTTGTTTCTTTAGATTTTTTTGAAAAACTAAATAAAGCTTCTTTGTTGTTGCACAAAAATGTATGCCAAGTTTCAGCAGACTTCACCGAGTAGCAGCCAAAATATTTATTGATCAAATGTAACTGTTAACAGGCACTGTTAAAAGTTCAACTCAAGCTCAACTTCCATCCGGTAAAACCTTCCAACATTTATCGCCCACGTGCATATGAGATCAAAGAAGATTTATTTATATAACGATAGAACTATACCTTAAGGAATTTTTTTTATTCTAAGAGCTGCTCATGAAAAATGTTAATAAAAGCTATGCTTACTCATTAAAAAATAAGTTAAAATAGACGGAAGAATTGTCGGATTATTCACGAAAAATATTATATGAAAATATAGGGTTCTAGTATTCTATGAAATCACACACGGAAGAAATAACATTATGAGAATAAATCTTAGCATCTAAAGTTCTTTATAATTCTTTTGATACAAACTATACCTCTTGAATTGAATAGACCGCCGCACTCGGAGCAACCTTCTCGTTGATCGCGCTGATTCTGTCAGCAAAAATCTTTCGATCTTCCGTCTCAATGATCGATTGAATCGGTGTACCTAGAATCTTGACCTGATACTTGTGGAATATGCCTTTCTGCTCGAGTTCAACTCCGCAATTCAGAGCAGTTTGACCACCAAAAGTGAGTAGTACGCCGTCGGGTCTCTCTGATCTTATGACCTAGTTATACAAAAAGATATATCATCATTTTATACTCGCAAATTCATATAATATTCATAAGGTTAAATGAATTACCTGTTCAACATATTCCGGAATAATTGGCAGAAAATATACTTTATCAGCCATACCCTTGGACGTTTGCACAGTTGCGATGTTTGGATTAATTAGGACAGTCTGAATGTTTTCTTCGCGAAGAGCTTTGATTGCTTGAGAACCCGAATAATCAAATTCCCCTGCCTGACCAATGCTGAGACCTCCGGAGCCCAAAATCAGAACTTTGTTTGGTCTCGTTAGCTTTAACGGATTGGCGGGCTTGTAAACCAATCTCTCGTAGAGTCTTTGTTTTATAGTGAAGGTTTTCTCGTTACTCAAGTGACTTTTAATCGTTTCGAGAAAAACGTCGAACAGACATTCGAGATCTTCCGGTCCAGCTGTGTGCTCGGGGTGAAACTGAACCGAAAAGTAAGGTAGACTCGAGTGAACGATTCCCTCGTTGCTCTTGTCGTTTGCATTGGTGAACAACGCCTCCCAATCAGCTGGCAATTTCGTCGCGTCGATAGCAAATCCATGATTCTGAGAAGTCATGTAGCACCGCTCAGTACCGTGATGTATCGCCGGTTGATTGTGTCCACGATTACCGTAACTGGAAAAAAAGAAGAATGATACATAGATTTTTGTCCGCCAGAATCATATAATTATTTCAAGATTTGTCAATAGACTGAGCAGTTAAGAAAACAGGAAGGATACTTGCTTTAACTTGTAGCTTTTACATCCTGCAGCCAAAGAAAGCAATTGATGTCCCATACATATACCGAAGATTGGTTTTTTCTTCGTTTGTCCGAGAATTTTTCGTATGTTTTCGACGGTGATTCCACACATGCTGGGATCGCCAGGGCCATTGCTCAGAAAGAGACCATCGAATTCGACACTTTGGAGATCGTGATTCCACGGCACCACATCCACACGAGCTCCACGTTTCAAAAAGCATCGTATTTGGTTGTACTTCAAGCCACAATCAACGACGCATATTTTCGGATGGCCGTTGATATTAAAAGTTTTCGTTGATGTCTAAAAAAAAATGAAATGAAAAAGCAAATTGATCATTATTCATACAATATAAATTAATTTGATCACATTTAATCATTTTCCAATTGCACACTTACTCTCGATACTTCGGCCACAAGATTTCTTTCATTAGGATCTGCGATTTTTGGAACAAGCGAAGACGGGGGTTGATTGTAAACGATTCTTCCAAGAATGCTGCCCTTTTCTCGGATAATTTTCGTAAGGGCTCGGGTATCTATGTCACATATTCCCGGTACTTTTTCCTTTGCCATCCATTCCGAGAGGTTTTTAGTTTGACGCCAGTGGCTGGGTGTGTCGCAAAGTTCACCGACAATCAATCCAGCCGCCCATATTCGATCAGATTCGAACCAGCTTGAAACAAAAAAAAAAAACAATATAATACAGGCAGCGATAGGTGCACCGTTGGTATGTGTCTCTGCCATACAACAAGATTAAAAAGTATTTCATTTTATCCGGTCATTGCTCTAGGCAGTGGAATAGAGTCTATTGACCTCCATCGGTGACCGCTTCATATGTCTCATGCCAATCTTGGTAGTCAGTCGTTGCAGTAAGTTTAAAACACTAGAAAAGCTTTATAATTACAAGAATCTTATGTAGTCTTGGTAAATCTAAACTCAGAGTGCAAGCTGCGCATTGATGGTCAATTAGCTATTGAACTTGTACGTGACTCAAGGGGAACATCCATAAAAATTAATAGATATAGATAGCACAGAGATTCAGCGACACTACTCGCGTGCTTCGATTATCAACGAGAGATATTTTTACGATTCTTTTCAGTCAATGGCTTTTATAATTTACCAAGGACAATGTAAATGACACAGTTTAAAACTATACAATTAATTGATAATCAAGAGTGGAAGAATATATGTACTTCAACCGATGATAGTGTCTGTATGCAATAAGGATGTAAATATTTTGCTAACAGTGAACAAATGTCGCTGGTTGTATACTAAGTGTCCTTCGGACATACTTACTATGGTAATCCATTCTCATCCTTTTCATTACCGGGAACACCATAATTTCCAATCAATGGATACGTGAGCACTAGTATTTGAGCATGATACGATGGATCCGTCAGTGATTCTGGATAACCAACCATGCCCGTCTGAAAAACTAAAGCACAGTGTTATCATCTTGCAGTTCTAAACTAGCGAATACAAAGATTTTTTATTCCCTCTACAGTTGTTTACATATTGTTTACCATATGCAAACATACATATACTCACACATACACACATTTAAATTAGTGTCAAAAAGTAATTCGTCCTGTATAGTAGAAGCAAATATGATCTGATTTAACTCCGACAACTCGTCAGTGTCATTGTAGATTGCCACTACATTTTAAGCGGCAGTAAAAACAGTATTCAACCATTGGATCGCTGCAGAGATCTATACTCTCTCAGCATTTTAGTTTCCATCGTCCCATTGACATTTAAACAAAAGTTTTGACGTAAGTAAATGTATACATATTTCAATAAGGGACATGCGTCGCCATTCAGCGTTGAACAAAGAAAATCAGACATCGGTCACGTGTGTTTGAAAGCCTTACATCTCTCGACAATCATATGCCTTAATTTTTTGATAACGTATGAGATGATCGTCGAGCGGAACTTGGTCAGTTATACCACCCTGATCAATGAATTATCTAAACATCAGGAATGTCTTGTAGATATGTTGTAATTCAATTTATCTCCCAAAAAGTGTTATAAATTTTTTCATGTCCATTCGTGATTGCTTCAGACATTTTGAACGAAACTAAGCCGGTAATAAAAGTTTTCGAACAACGTTTTCTCAAGGTGTTAGCAAATTATGATAAACCACACATTTGACTTCTGCATCCGTTAGCAATTTCCATCAGTTTCGGAATCGACACTTCGAACGAAAGGTAACGGAAAAGTTAAGTGTCTCTATCGCGCTGATAAGAATTTCACTTCATTCAAGCTCCGTTTATAATACGGAATATTTGTATATGTATATGCATAGTTTCCAGCGTAGATGCGAGTTGTAGAAAGATGGAGCACGAAGTCGACCACGTGTTGCCCTCCACTCAAAACGTTCCATGCACTCGAGAAGCAGCCAGGTAGTATCGAACTTATTTATACAGGAGGAAATACGTTTTGTCGTTGGTAGTAATTTCTGTTTTCTACTCGTAGATTAAGAAACGTAAACTCACCGACTTCCCCGTCAACTGATACATGAGCTCCAAAGTGTTTTCCGGGAAATACACGGCCATCCTCGAGCAATAAATACGCGTCGTTTTCGCGATTGCTACACATGATTAAAATCAGCCACAAGAAGATACACGTGTTTATATCCCGGCAGCCGTGTGCGTACTATCGTCAGAGTTAGCCCCGCGTTGATCGTTCGCCGGAGTTAGCGGAGTAAGCTAAGCCGGCTATAGAAATACCATTTTTCCAGCACGCTAAAAATGTCGATAAGGTAGATCTCGTTATACCTGTGATCGGGCGCGATACGACATTTTGTTTGATATCCGGCGCTCGGTAGTTGTATCAAAAGGTGACAAAGTTGGATTTGTATTTGCCGCTCATTTGCAATGTAATATTTCACGCGCGTTATACAAATGTTACGAATACAATTTTCTAAGATATTGTATAAAAATATAACCGATACATTTGGAAATGTACGTGAACCAAGAAAATTAATTTTTGGATATGAAGGGGGTTAGAAAAACTTAATTTGAAATTGTCGAGCAATATTTCCTATGTGCATTTACCGCCATCTTGAAAAACTTTTTGTATTTTGGTTTTGCTATGATGCGAAAATTTCGATTATTTAGTTTTTTGTTGCTTTTTTTACGTTATACAATTAAAGTCTCGTGAATTTTGTACTTGCCTTTGTTGTTGAAATATCGCGCGAGAAAGTAAAAAACGAAGAGACCGAAACTCGCTTTTGTTGTTTTCTCCTTTCTCGCGATACATATAAAAAATGTTTATTGTCGAGCTTCTAGAGCTAGCTAGAGCATGCTAATACCTACAATGTAATTTATTTGTATTTTTTTTAGACAAGCATTACGTCTTTTAGAGCGCCATGAAACTAGCAAGATTGTTTGCACGAGAAATATAACACTCGAAATCCCGGAGAAAAAAAACTACATATTTCGAATAAAAAGTTTAAATCATGGAATGTCTGATGGCGCGATCACATCCGCTTGCGATTTGCATTATATTTTCAAGGTCATTTCAATGTTAACTTGTTTTTTTTTTAATGAAAACATATATTTTTCATTACAGATTCTTAATTTACAACTTGAAACAAACAACTAATTCGGGTCACAAAAAATTACACAAAAATCTCGTAAAGTTAAATAACTGAAACGCCTGTATTTGTTATCTTTAATTGATTCAAGTCCTATCCGAAATTGCCCATAGATTTCGATGCTGGTAGCCTAATTCTCTCTCTTTCAAAAAATTCATTTCAATACATAAACATATTAACGACAGTTAAACGTTTTTTTTATATTTGTCGGGGAGTTTATAAAAAACCGAGAAAGGGGTCTGGATATCCGGATTCTATGAGAAATTTCTGAGTTTGAAATTCTTTGTGAAGTTACATCGAGAATAAGAACGAAGATGACAACTAAACTCCGCGTACAAAAACATCACGATGGAATTTTTCAAATTTTCAACACGCCAATACGAGCCCCTGCGAATACAGCAGCATGGACGTAGTGACATTTTGTGACGGCCTTTACGAGCTTTCCAAAACACCTTTTATAAATTTCAATAAATTAAGGAGGTTTATCCGGTTAACGAATTAAGGTAGTTCTCCAGCTAGGTTCAATACTGCAGAAAGATTTGGAATTCAGGATTTCAATAAATAAAATGATGCCCGATTTATTAAAAAAAAAT
>JAPYZT010001531.1:0-39272 GCA_030522965.1 Tryphoninae sp. A BG-2022a
CCATTATTAACGTGCGATAGCAATTTTATCGGTAATATCTCGATTTGCTTAGTTGTAAAAACCGAATTTTATTTAATAATTTAGAAAAACAAAGTTTGTGCGAATTAAGCCTCGTGGCAAAATATTAATCCATGATTAACGTGCGATAGCAATTTTATCGGTAATGTCTCGATTTGCTTAGTTGTAAAGACCGAATTTTATCTAATAATTTAGAAAAACAAAATTTGTTCGAATTAAGCCTCGTGACAAAATATTAATCCGTTATGAACCTGCG
Organism: Tryphoninae sp. A BG-2022a; assembly: GCA_030522965.1. NCBI lineage: Eukaryota > Metazoa > Arthropoda > Insecta > Hymenoptera > Ichneumonidae > Tryphoninae sp. A BG-2022a. The sequence goes on from JAPYZT010001531.1 coordinate 275, forward strand.
ATAGCAGTTTTATCAGTAATGTCTCGATTTGCTTAGTTGTAAATGCCGAATTTTATTTAATAATTTAGAAAAACAAAGTTTGTTCCAATTAAGCCTCGTGACAAAATATTAATCATCGGTAGGTAATATTTCAATCTATTTCGTTGCAAAAACCGAACTTTATCGGGAAACAAGCTAATGGTAGATTCGTATTTTTGAAAAGCGAAACTATTTCTATCAATCTTTTCTTGTTCCATTCGCTAAATAGCCTCGGGTGATTCACTGATGAAGTATCCAGCTTGAATGTGAATACTGACCCCGATACATTGCATGTGCGCGATAAGCCAAAAGGCTTTACTTGCTTTCCGTCACGTGTCGTTCGACCCCAGTATTTTACACAACTCAACCGAACATAGCCGTCGACGATGGTGTGAACGACGTTGTAACGCTCTTAAATGAACGTTCCGACTTAATTTCACCGGCGGGCTATTAAATTCTCTTTTCGAGCGATCCAGATTGCGACCACGGGAGAAATTAAACCAGACCTTCTCCTATTCGACCTCCTTTGTCCACGGATTTTCAAAAACCCTTGCGCAATTTCGACGACGACGAATTTATTGGCGTATACTGACTTCGATCAATCGACTGACCAAATCTCGTGAAATAAACCAGTTTTAATTATTCGTTGCTCTAAAATTTCCATTACGAGATCGATCAATATTGTTATTATATTCTCGGATATTCCCACTGCAGTCTTATTACACGCAAAATACATTTTGAGAGAATAACAAAGTAATGTCATTTCTACATGACTGAACGTATAAATTTCGATAAGTTAATCATAAATTATGTTTAAAATTGTCATTATCGTATCTTCGCATTCATTTTATCAATATGCTTTTCTATTAAATAATATGAGCAACCGATATCATTAACGAATTAATACAATAATATCTGCTACAATTATGAAATATTATTATAACTCGGGATTATTTCAAATGAACTTAATTTGATTATATCGTCCATGCCCGATTGTACTTGTAGGTAGATATCTGTCGTAATTTAAAACATATCTCTCAGTCTTGGTTATTCTGTAATATATTGCAAATGCTCCAGTAAAACTAACCTTTGTGACCATTTTCAAGAAGAATCTGTTGATTATCCTCTCGTCGCCAGATTATGTTGGGTGCCGGTGATCCAGTCGCGGCGCATGAAAGCGTCACGTTGCTTCCTTCTCTCGCGACCATATCCGTGCTGGTTTGATCGTCGATTATGTCGGGAGGCACTAAACGACAAAGATAAAACACGCGGTCACGAAATATTCAATAATGTTTATTTCAATAACTTCGTTAATTGATTAATTAAAAAAAATTAGACCTGGTACAGCCTTAGCACGGCTTCGTAATAAGAATAATTCTATCAAACCGTGAGCCAGCTTAATTTCCAATTCTCGCTTCTGTCAAGAAGATAAATACGGAACAATTATACCCGAGATCTTCTCGTATCTGATAACACTCCCAGCACTTCGTCATTTTATTGTAGAGAATATGCTCACGCACCCGGAAATTCAAATGGGGGAGGTTCTGCGCATGTATGATAACGTCCTATCCGACCATCCTATTCGAAATAAATCAGTCAGACGTATATACTACAAGACACGCGTGTACACACAGACACACACACACACACACACACACAAATATATACGAGTATATATACACACTATACATCCTGCAGTAATTCTGTACAGTTGTACCACTGCATAAATATAGCAAACCAACTCATCCAACTATGTAGGGTGGTATGTCGTTGTAAGGCAGTGGTGTTTGCCAGGGTACCATAGTGTTGGTCAGCAGGTTTAGTGTTAGTCTCGCGGATAATAAAGCAGAATGATAACGCGAGACGACGTCCAACGTGGCCGTATCCGCCGGAAGGGAACACGTAACGTCCCTTTGTTAGAGAGCCGGGGGCAGTATGGTCGGTAGAAATGGTACCAGGTCTTTATCCACATATAAGGTCCCACCCACACGCATATATAGGCATATAAATAATCGTTCGAAAAAAGTAATTGTTTGTCCAACCCCCATGAACGTCGTAACAGATGTGAAACTCTTCCGCGCTATCCACCCTTTTGTCTCTGACCACCTCCTTTGATCGCGCTTAAGCCACAACCAGAGGATGAAATAACAACGGAGTAACTATTTTCTATTTGTACTTTTTGGAAAGAAAAAGAACGGCGCGCAACTAGGTCCTTATACCACATTTAAAATTGTAGGAAGCGTAAGGATGCAAGTCATCCAAGAATCTTAGGAGAAGTCACAAGTACTTTTGAAGCAAGAGTCCCAACTGAGAATATAGAATCCGCAGATATGCGATTTTATTCAGCCCCGTAACCGAAATTTGATTTGCGGTTGAGTGCCCATATGTGCGACATCAAGTTGGTGGAACAAAGGCGACCCGTTTTCTCGTCCCTTAGTTGTCTCCCCCTTTACCATGCCACGTAACGGTTGCGGCACGTCTGCTTCCCCACCGATCGTCATCATTCCTATTACTTTGGATCGTCCTATCGATGCCGTTTCTCTCATTTTCTAGATTGCTTTTCTTACTCGCATTCGTCTTATGTTCATCCGATTTTTAGAATTACGCAATACCTGTAAGGTACTTAAATAGCACTTATCCTACCGGAAGTCATAACATATACACCTAGCATTGGGAGAACAGGATTGTCCTAGCGAACGTATCAGTGCGGTCATACATGTCGCATAAATACAAGCACCTTGATGACCTTACGTACATGCCCCTATCTTCGATTCGCCCTCTCGATTATCCTCCTTTCTTCTCGACCCCACGCTCGTTCCGTATTGCGCATCACGCCTTTACCCGTGCGAACCGAACGACCATTCCTACCACGGATCGCAGCCAATCTCCCTTGCGATACCGAAACCATTCCCTGATGCATCGAACGTTCATGCCATCCGGAGAATCGCCCGTAGCATTCGCGCACTCTAGTTTTCTCCGTGTAATCGAGAAGTGGGGCCTACCGTATTCTAGGAAAAAAGAACATGAATCGGGAGAATACGCGTGTACACCGACACATATACCTAGGTTCCCGGACGTTGTGTTAACTCAGCCGCTCTTCCAGCTAGTTGCGATCATACTACCCTCGAAGCTTTATTCATCCACGTAAATCTCCACAGGCGCGACGGTCAGAGGGTGACGGTAGGAAGGGACGTTGAAAAAAAAGCATGGAACGATCGCGTTCCTCCGCTATTCCGCACCTACTGTTGTATACTGCTGGCAGGAAAATTGGAAACCTCCTATGGGACGTTCTCTCGCCATGGTCGAAATTCCATTCTTGGTTTTTTGCTTCGTTCTCTCTATCTCTCTTTTTTCTCTCTTTTGGACGCTAATTTCGTGCCCGACCTCGGATCGATGTTGATGAGTCGGAGGTGGAGATTTCGTGCTTTCATTGAGGATGGGCGGAATAAAGAAAGATCATTGGTTAATGCGTAATCCAATTATTTTTTCCTTCCCGACGATTCGAAACCACGTTCAAGAATAGCTACATCAAAAATTCTGAATCGATATATCTATAAATATATCTATAAACATATTATCAATATATCTGTAAATACTCAATTAATATTTAAATAAATAAAATGTATAAATACATCAAAATTTCATTCTCAAGTATCACGAGAGATAAAACAATAATCCTCTTACTAAGGTTTATTTTTATACTTTTCAGAAAAGGGCCCATGTTTTTACGCGCCTATATATCAAGTCCCTCTTTATGTCCCATTTCAGTTGAGAAGAGTTGGAAAAACAATTGGTAGAATCGTACATGTGCTTCGTGCCGGGTCGGAGATTTCGAATCGTAGGAAAAGGTCGAAGCAGTACTTCGTCATTTATCAAATAGACCTCGTGACCCAAAGACTCGTTCCGAGCTTTCACCGCTGGACATACACCGCGACACACTCGAGGGCGATTCCCCCTAGAAAATGCAGTAACCCGTTCTCACATGGGAAATCCGAGAAACCATTATATCGTATGAGGCCACCAACTGCCAGAGGGCGCAGCTTGTATTCGTCCGTTCGGATCGCGGTATAACTTTTCGGAGCAGAGCGAGCAGCACCACCATCGCTGATACCAAGCCGCGCGTTGCGAATAGAAAAATTCTCGGTTCGCGAGAGGCAAAAGCCGTGCGCACGGGAAATGTTGATACGAAACTCTTTTTCCATTGATACATTGGTTCCTCGATAGAGATCAATTTTTCATCGGTTCCTCCAATGTTATATTCGCGCATCGAAAGATTTGCGAAACGTACTATAGAAATGCCAATAAAAATATTCGACAAATTCACGCGTTTGTGATACAACCAAGTGCATTATAAATAAATGTACGTTTGTCGGATCATCGAATTCGCGTTATCCGTATCGAGAGAGAACTGAATTTGATGGATTTTTAACAATAATGGACATATCCCTTTAACTCAGACATCTTGTAGTTTCCGTTTATCCCAATGGGACTACGTTCAATATTTACAGTATCACTTGTATACGCTTTCTATTTCCTTTCTCTTCGTCTCATCTTTGGCCTGTTCTCTTTTCTTTTATAGTGTGACATGCGCTTACCGGTGATGTAAACAATTCAATAATTGACATAATAGTGGGCATATCTTTACATTTTGTTTTTTTTTTACATTTTTCCGTGACTTTGACTATCGATATACATGAATTGAATTTTTAAAACCAACTTTTGAGTTTATATTTGTTTTCGGTTTCGTTGCTTTTTGGACTCGGACAAAAGCTTCGCTCTCTCTCTCTCTCTCTTGCTGCTTCGCTCTTGCATTCATTGTCGAGTTCTCTCTCTCTCTCTCTCTCTCTCTCTCGCTGCCTCTCTCTCTCTCTCTCTCTCTCTCTCTCTCTCTCTCTCTCTCTCTCTCTCTCTTCCCTTCGTTCCTAGATCCGAGCGTAATTGAGGTCCACCGGCAACTACGAACGATAGACTGTGGGAAAACGGAGCATTGGTAATGTTCTAATGTGGAAATAGATGATTAGGAGCGCACTTCAATGACCAACAGCAAGCATATGGGGAATTCCGCCATAAGTTTTCCACCCTGAAACCCTGATCATTTCGTTTTCAACCAAAATCTCGTTTAATTTGTTGCAACAAACCTAAGATAATTCTCATTTTTGCAAATATCATCCTATCTATTTCCAAAAAGTATTACGAGCCTTCAGAATTATTCAACAAATTAAAAAATATTTTTTTTTCAAAAACGCGAGAACAAAGCTCGTAATACAGCGTAATCTCGATATCACTAGTTGTAACGATCCTGCGAGTGAAAGCTTGTGAAATTTCAATAATCGAAACCATTCGATAATCGAAACATTTGTAGCCAACCGTGCAAATTGTGAAAATATTTGGATATCACTTTTGGGCGGATACGACAAAATGGGCCAAGTTTCGCTTTAATACGAAATATTTCGGGTCGCAGGATGAACAATTGAACGGGAATCGCCCATATCTACATATAATGTGCATGTGTGAGATGTATATATATATATAGCAATGCTACATATGCTTCGGAGCTTTTGTCCGTAACGTGTGACGGTGCGGGTGTGCAATGAGACTCACGTGGTTGTATGTTTGCATGTCGTGAACGCACAATCGTATCATGATTAACACGCATGTATATAGCTCGTATCGGGAGACCAGCCCTCCTTCTCATCGGTTCTGTAGCGGTACACGCGCTAACCAGCCCGACAACGTGGCTCGTTACGTACTGGTAGAGAGCTTACAGCCTGCAGCACGTAATATATCGCTATTCGGGGCACATTTGCGCACCATGTATGCTATTATACCCATTTTAACAGCAACCGTGGTACTACCCCTTCCATTGAAATACATTTTTATAAACTTTTGTATGAAACTTCATTATAAATCGTTGTTACAAAGCAATACCAACATTTGTCATTATGGTCAAAATGTTTTGATTTGTGTAATAATTTGATCGTTTATTTATTGGTACATAAGTTATCGTACAATTATATGAAGTAAATGATTGTACGCACAAAATATAATTAGTTTTGACGTAAAACAGGTTTATTTGATTTTTGGCAAGATCGTATTTGCCAAAAATGAATCGATCCATCGATTATAGTCGACGGCTATAACGAGCCATTTATTCCACACGTGACACGCGAATTAATATACTTTCACGATGCAGTGAACATCGAATTAATTATTCCAACGGCATTACTATCGACATACGGCATATCATGGGCCACGATTGAATAATAATGGGTGATAATTATTCCCAATTTCGACGGACATCATGAAGTGAATTGAATAGAAATCAATACGACCTGGAAGTTATCACTATGAATCATTGATCTGTGTTTGATTAATTATAACTTGTCAAACACGTGTTGATCACGTTAATTCTCTCTCAAATGATGTATGTCGTGAGAATAAGAAACAAGGTACTCTTCGATCGCGAAATATAGTTTTTAAATAAGGTTTTCGATCTTTCACCATTTATCTTAAAAGAAAAAAACTGTAATCAGAGTTTTGCCCCCTCTTTTCTGATTAATTCTTAATATCACTTTTGGTCCTTGCACGATAAATGGACCTCGGGTAATAAATGCGAATATTACTAAAATCATTCGTTTGCAGGCCGTGTAATTTACGGAAATTATCAAACCACGAGTTGAATATCTGTAGTAAATTATGACAAAGGCAGATGTGAGATTCGTGCAGTGATCCATATCGTTGTAACTACATAAAAGAATGGACGACCACAGAATGGCAGTTGAAAAACAAAATATAGAAGTGAAGAAGCGAGAGATGGAGTCGGAATGACAAGGACTCACTCCCGGATGAGCGAGGCACGAAGAGTAGGAAGAGTCGTTCGTAGCGGTGACTGTTGCAATAGCTATCGTCAACAGTTCAGGACGTAATTAGCACGGAGGAATGACAATTTGCTTTGAGTAAATCGTACGCTTCGTCGGCACAGAAGAGGTTGCGAGAAGGCTCACTCCGACCTTTTGCTTTTGCACAGACTCCGCGGGACCCCTCGTTCTGCTTTCCATTCCGGAGCTTCCGCGGTCCGTGTATAGTCAAGGACTTAGTCACAAAGTTCACACAACTGCTAAAGAGAAAGAGGGAAAGGTAGAGCGAGAGAGAGAGAGAGAGAGAGAGGGCGAAAGGTGCACAGGAGGAGCGGCAGAATGTCATATAACAAAAGAGCAGGCGAGAGAACAAGATATTAAGACGCTGAGGATCGGTAGCGTGCATAGCGGTGGATACCACAGGCAACTACTGAATAGTTTTTACACGCAAATGAGCTGCGTCTTTCTGATGTATGTGAAACTCTGCTCGAAACTTTTTCTACTTTCTCAACACTGCGCCATCGCGGAGACACTTCTGGCTACAAAGTTTACATTGAGTTTTTAAATTTCAATTCTGTCATCGTGATGTATTGATTGCTATTTTTGGTTTTGACCGGAAAAGATGGATGTTGACGATTGTCAACAAAATATAATAAAAGAAATTGTGTAATCATGGAGCGTCAGAAAGTAAATTCATGACCAAAAATTGAAAACTTCAAATGAATTCATAAAATTTGAGGTGAAATTTATGTTTTACCAGGGATTCCATGTGGAATAAATCGAATCCAGACTTAGAATCAAGTTAAGAGTCACGGACACCAGATGGGAAACAATTTCCTATCAGGAAATCCACCTGGGGATATTGCAGGTATCCGTGTGAAAACACAAGGCAGATGAACATTTGGATTGATTTCCAGGTGCATTCCCATAAAGTGGTTGCCCAGATGGAACTCTTCAATGGGCTAGTGAAACATATAGTAGAAGTTCCAGGATGGATTCCTGCAGATTCATTTCTTGTTCAAAGAAATAACATTTCACTCGTAGAAAAACGAATTCGAGATTCAATGAAGGACGTAATTTGTCAAAGACTGTAGGCTACTGATGTTTTCAGAGTGTAGTCGGCGCGTTATGGAATAATGATCCGGAGGTCACGCTCGATATCTTCGTTCGTTTTTGTATCCCTCGATCTAAGCCGCAGTCCCTTTTCGCAGCATATCATGCAAGATTCTCATCTTTATCTCGCCCAAGGGTCCACTAAATCTGTTCGCCACTGCTAAGGGTTGCTTTCCCGTTCCAGGAGTGCGCTCTTTCTTACTTCCACCGTCTGATAATTCTTGCACCATTACTGAGAAGCCGAGCGCTGTCAGGAATTCCACTGCAAGGATGGTTTATGTGAAAAAAACTCATAAAAAATCCTCGAAATATATTATGGCCAGTTCTTAGCTTCCGATAACCTCGCATCCTCGACACCCTTGAGGAGAAGATAGTTTTATACGATTATTTTTAAAGCTCCACGCATAAGCTTTCATCATTTTTGTCTCTCGAAGAAACGAAAGAAATTTAGCGGTTCCAAGAATGTGTCTCAATCTCAAATCATTGCGGAAGGATATAGAAATGCTCCTGTATACGTAGCGGCAAAGGATTTCGCGAAGTGTCACTAGCTCCCTACCTTTTTTCACAATGCCAGAGTTCAACGCGTTTTTCCTTCTCTCATTGTTTTTCGTCTATATATCAATCCGTTTCGGCCTCTCGTTCGACGATATATTTGTGGGGCTTGAAGGGGAAAAGGAGCACCACTTCTCCGCACGTCGAGGGATAACGAGTAGAGCGAGCTTTTTCCTCAGCCACGAGACCGATGTGACGAAGGGTGGACAATTTTCTTACAAGATATTTCTCTCCTCACGGTCGGGTGCTATCTTGTTATCTGCTGCTCCTACTTCTGTAGCTACTATCCCATACACACAATCTCGTCTGAGCTGGAACGAGAGAGAGAGAAAGTCGAATACTTCCAGTCCGCCCTCTCGTATCTCATGGCCTCGTATACGCTCTTCCGTTCACTCGCTCGTTTCTCCACCTCTTCACTCGGTCACTCCGGGTATGCTACCTGTCCCTCCCTCTCTCTCGCTCTTCCTTCCCATAACCATTCTTTCCCTCCGTCAAGACCTCTCTAGATCTTTCCTCATGCCTTCCGTCCTTCTCGGCCAATTCTTCTGTTCTTCTCGCTCTTCCGGCCATAACGATATACTGGAAAAGTTTCGTGCTCGTGAAAAGTTCGAGGCTGGGGAGTGGAGGTCCTCGAATCAAGAGCGCGTCCGGAACTGACCAGCGGTCCTAGATGTACCACTACTGCACCCTCCATACACAATATCCCATAGTCGTATTGTAGTTAAGTCTTATATATATGCATATATATATATATATATATATATATACATATATACATACACGTGAAACAATGGATCACTCCGGTAGGACAGCCGATTTCCTGGATTGGGAAATCGAAATCGTCCGATTCCCGTGGCAAATACCTGACGCCACGACAGAGAGGAAGAGAGACAAAGAGGCTTAGTACGCGGGTCAATGTTGGAGGAGACAGAGAGTATGTCCTGCCTGGTATGGTCACTCTGGGACCCGCGTCGCTTCATTCGCCCGCTACACGAAACATCGCTTCGTTGCCCACCGTACCAATGATCCCCATTCCCGATGTACGTAGCCGTGCACGTACGCCCAAACGAGTCCTTGCCGGTGGTAATCCTCCCCATTCCCGTTTGGTGCTTGATCTACGTACGACTCACTCATCCCTTTCGTCGCTCTATACAATTTTGCTAACTCTCCGATTCTCCTATTCGCTACGTTGCTTGTATGTATCGCAAGGGCTATACGACCCCTTACACGATTCACACGCTATTCCATCGCTGCTATCTACCCTTTTTTATCTTTTCCATCTCCCGCCCGTTCTGCTTTTTCATCTATTAGTGCAGTATGAAATATTGGATAAAACTGTACTTCTTTTTCTGACACTCACTTTGACAGTTTCTGATAATTGCCTCGCGAATCTTTAAAAATATCCGTGTTTGTGAGTCTGCTGAACACTCAAAGATGATGTCACCCCTAGGACCCTCAGGAACCGTTATCCAGGAACATTATAAAAACATACAAATCATAAATAGACTAAGATAGCTATAGACATAATTTATAAATATTATCTAGACATAAGTCTTAGATTGATATAAGCTAGATATAGACATCCATCGGTAGTACCAGTTGAAGCTCACGAGTGGCGCATGTCCAGTCGCGGTTCTTGTGAGCAAAGCAATTGGCCACAAACATTATAAGTACGAACCCTGTGGAAAAAACAGTCTCGGATCGTGCTGAACAAGCCGGAGCCGATTAACTATCCTGGAACGGATTAGTTCCGACACTATTGTATTCCTAAATAAAGTCTCATACCCAAAATGTTCTTTATGTAAAAACGACATAATCCTTCATACTTGCCAAGGCAACTATAGTACGCTCAAAAGTGGAAGCTAATAAAAAACCTTCCACCTTAATCTAAACCCTCATTCGCTCCTCAACCAACGTACAGAAAAGTAGCTCTAAGTAATATTTCAAACCCCTTGTAGTCGGTCATATAAAAAGCTAGTTTTATTCCGAAAGGGGTAAATACTCTCTTTTATAAATAACATATTCGATGTAAAAATAATTGAGATATCGAGGCATAAGTTAATTTATGATAAACACACCTAAAGATTGGCAGACTGGAAATTTGTATTGGATCTTTCCAACTTAAGTGATGTCAAGTTTGTTTTTCGTCCAAAATATGTTTCGCCTACCACACTTCTTTGTATACAAAAATTGTAGTGAAACATGAATATGATTTTCTTGTTTATTGTTTTTACCAATTTTGTGGTTAAAGGTTGAAGCCCTCATGGAATACCAATTATCATTATTAATATTAAAAATTTCTATCGTATTGGGTTTATGAGTATACAGAGCTTTATGAGTATAGAGCAAATAACATCGTCTGGAGCTTTGACTACCATAAAGAATTCCGTCAACACCATAAACAGCAATGCAAAAACGCTATCGTTTTTACGATCTTATCTCGAAATTCGTAAATATCGAACGGGAGGCAATCCGTAGCCAATGATTATCTTACGTATGAGATACAATATCGTCCAAGATACAAACAGATCAATGGCATAACGAGATGAAACAGGATCGATCTATTTGGATCTTGGTAGCACCAAGCGAACTAAATTCCTTATGAGGATGATTGGTAGACCGGTAGGGTTTGTTATTCCGTAAGCAAATTGACACGGTGATGGACCAAGTTGGCGATATCCAATTCAAACACTTTAGGGGCTGCAAGAGTAGCTACTATATCCTGACAGCAATGGCAGAGTAGCAATGCGGTAAATTGCACTCTGTTCATAGAAGGAGCCCCAATCCGACGGTATACTCTCGGTTTAAGCTGGTACGAAGCCCCACAGCAGTAGTAGCAGCCAAATACACATCCCACTTCCGTCGCTCGGCGCTTCGTGTAGGTACCTACGTTGATATTTGACTTTTACGAGTCTCCCTTGGTCGGTGTAAATCAAATTGGCATTTCATGCTGGAAAAAGGACTTCTTTATCCCATTTGCAGCAATTTAATCCCAGTAGGTTCCGGATTCGAGGCATATACACCTCAGTGAACACTTGTGATTTCACCATCGCCATAGCGTGGGGACAAAATCGTTGTATCTACCGTGGAATCCTCTCTCGCTTTTTGTCCCATCATATACCACTCTTCATTGTGTATCTGCAGTACCAAGTTCGCAGACCCTACTCCACCTCCTCGAGCTCACTTACTACCGACAGGAACGGACCTTTTATACGTGTACGTAGGACCTTTGTAGGTACGCAATGTACGAGGGTATGTGTGGAAAACCTTAAGAACTACGTACCATCCAGTCGAGTATTCGAGAATACCAGCAACCCTTTTTTATACGTATATCGATAGCAAAAACAGGGTTGGCACGCAACAACGTTTCTGACGTACTTTAGCCGGAGTTAACGAGGGTTGACTTGACAAGGTCGTGAGACCTATTAATCCTCTACTTCGAATATTCCTATCGAGAAATACCTATGTTTTATTGAACATCCGATACTCACCGACAACGTCGAGATATCCGTTTTGACTTTTCATGGGATCGGTGTTTATCTGACACATGTACCATCCACGATCGGTTTCTCGGACCTCTCGTATGTGAAGGTACCACGTATGATGATCACTACGCGTTACGGCTATCCGATGATTCTTCGTTATTACGTGATTCCCTATTGTGAGAATCGTCTGAGTGTCGATCCTAAGCCATGCCACCTGTTAACAAATAAATATTTCCATGGTTATCAAAGAGGAAACAAACTGTATGGACAGCTGTAAAACTTCTTTTAAGGATTGAAACATCATTAAATTAATTTGATTGGAAATTAATTATCACATCGATTTTAATCGATTGTACTTTTGATTTATGCTCAACAGATGGGCACGTTTAACAACCACATGGTTTATGAGGAAAACCGTGTGTGAAGATACCGTAGGTGAAATAATGGAACGAACTACCTACACCATCATTCGACCATGATCGCCATCGTTATTAATAAATATTGACTCTAAAGTCGTATAGTTTTCATATAGTGCACTTTTGCAAAGATAGTGGCTATAAATATCGAAATGCGACGACTGATGGACGTCCCACAACTGACACAGTGTCAAAGCTGCAGTATTTCAATCCATCGACATTCAGTTCTCGTGTGCAATGCCCTGTGTGGTTGCGTTTTCCTTCGCGCGTGGGTTGCCTCGCTTTTTCCATCGTCGAAAATTTCAAAACTATTTCGTGCTATGCGCAGTAGTACTAATATAAATATGAGCTGTAAAATACAGATACGATGGCAAAGTAAATTGTGTAAAAGCATAGAGGATAAAAGCATTTAAACAAATTATGGCATATTTTTATTTTACATTGTTCTGAGGCGGGAGTCCACCCTGAATTTGTTTTTATAATGGATCTCGAAACGTTACGAACAATTTAGGCTATAGTTAGTATTTGAAACCGCACATTGTCGCAACTATAAGTATTTTTCGGTAGGAAGGTCGATCCGCATGATTCGATTGCAAAATGCAGGAAACAAGCAGGCGAAACACGTACATCTTGTCAAAATGAGGTCTAGAATAGTCAATCGCTGCCGAAGGGGACATGTAAAGATCAGGAATCGCTGGTTGAAGGTAGAAATCACATAACTGCATTTGTCAGCAGAATAACCGCACGTTTATCTTCTATTACAATTATCCCATAATTACATTTTTTGAAACGGTGTCAGGTAAATCTTGTAAACGATCGGTCCGATTACTGTAAAATTTGTACATAATACTTTTAGATATATTATCTAAAATGTAGCGTAGGGTTTTTTCGATACCTCATTTGGTTTTTTTTATTGACGGTTTGTCTCATGAAATTACAGTTAAAATACACATTTTTTCTTCTTCGACTTATCACGATTCCCCTGATAGTTAGACAAAACGCTACACTATCTATCAATTAGCTAATTCTTTCAGATGCAACATGTCGGTGATATCCCCGCAGCAACACATGCGCGTGTTGTGCGAAAGGCATCCACGAAAATTGTTGCAGTACCGCCATTTTTTGATATTATAAACTAAAATTTATTTGAGGTATTCCTAAAACCGTTTTTTACCTTGTGTTAAAACAAAAATATTTTGTTTTATACTTTCGAGTTTACGATTTGTTTTAAATATACCCATTTTCATTAATAAACCGCCTTAATAAAGGCTCATCGGGACTTTAACGTTGATAAAGAATGTGATTGGCATGTAAGTTGAAAGTTCGCTACAAGCTTTCCATTCGATTGATTTTAATTCATTTGCATGAGTAATACTTGACCGTCCGTCGTGTACATACTCCATAATTGATTCATAAGTGAATTGAAGAGCGAAACGAAGAAATATAGATATATTAAAAAACATTCATTGTGAATATGAAAATGAGTTGTCGATAGAAAGATGAAAATACATTTAATCAGACGTAAATAATCCATCCGTCAGTCAATCTGTCTGCTCGTACGTAACTAATTTAATATTAAATTCATTGATAGAAGGTTATTTCGATTATTTATAGAATCATGCTGTGAAATTTATCGAGCCATTGTTATTACCCGGGTAAATCTCTTTTGCATTAAATTTACATATCTTCTTTACATAAAACATTGCCGGCGCTGATAAATATAAATAAATCTTACATCGCATTGACTTTGATAGGCTGATGGTAATAGTGATAAGAAGTTTGTTGATCATTTCAATGAAGTTCCGAGCTTTCGCATATATAAAATCAATTGCTAATTCTACCATACGGTAGAATCCAGGAGGCAAAGAAGTTAGCGCTACAGCTAGGGCTGGGCCACAGGGTTGACACTTTTATCGATGAGCCAAGATCAAATCTTTTTTCGAGCAGACAATCTTATTTTCCCTCGAGTCACACAAAAGGTAAAAATAATATTTGAGGAAAAGAACATTATAGCGGATATGAGGAAAATCACAGCTGAGTTTTCACCAAGGAGAGTGGGACGAGGAACCGCCGCCTTTGTTAATCTCAGTGCGACAACTTATCGAGTTCTGAAACTGGCGCAGAGTGTGGAAAGCGAGAGGATGTTCCGTGCCAGAGCTCGTTGAACCATCCGTGGGATCAGCGATATCGACCCAGTGGCCTGTAAATCTGTTGGGGAGGGAGAGAGAGCCGGATGTGGAGACTGCCTCAACCCCTCCAGAGAACTCCGTTCCCAAGCACCGTGAACCGGTGTACGAGAGAGGGTCAAGGGATTAGGGTACACGGGGTGGAAGTTCGAGGACTGGTTGACCGCGTAGTCGGAAACACCCCTATGAACTATTGCATTTGATATCCACTTCAATGAATGGAACTCGCCGTGCTTCTCGTATCCACCCTCGTATATGTTAGTACGTGTGTGTATGGTCCGATGCAACTGTCTGGTGCCATCTCTCGCCTCTCTCCGTCCCTGGTTGATTCTATTCTATTCCTCCTTCTCTCCTAGATGAATATAGGGGTAAATGCCCCGTCGCGCTTCCGCCCGAGTATGATAACCAAGTATTTACGACTGACGGTGTAGGAGAGGGTATATGTGTCTGTGTGTGCGTGAAAGAGGGAGAGAGAGAGAGGATTGCCCTGGTAGCCTGAGAGAATCCATTTAGATAATTTACAGCAGGATTGCACCCAGGGCGGAAAGAGATGAGGGCTATGAGTGTCCTATGCAAACGTGTAGTACCGTCTCTTTAGAGAAGACCGTTGTGTCATCGCTGATCTACTCCTATTTCTTTCGTCTCCACCGTCGCCACAGTCATTTATCCCGACCGAGCGAAAAATTCTGTCTGTTATCACTGAAAGGATTGGTGGCTGCATTTTTCTCGACCGCTTTTATGCGAAGCTCGCATTCTTACCATTTTCGCCTACGTGTCGGTATATGAACGCATGCGACCATCTACCTATATCCAACTCGGGTAGGAATAAAATTTTCGCCATTTTACTCGAAAGTGCTTCGGTCGGAATAATATAGATATCGTATTATATCGTTCCTATATACACGTATAATAGGTCGGGGAGTATATACTTATACTTATTCGGGGTACAATAGCTATAACAAGGTAAGAGAGGATTTTCCCTTCTCGTTCCGGAGGCTCGCGAGTTGTTGGAAATCCGCGCGAGCAAGATCGCTAAAACTTGGAATAAAGTTTTCGCAAAGTCGAGGGAAAAACGCGCCTGCAACGGTCATACTGCAACCATCATTCTCGGTCCTGTGCTATATATCGAAGAACCGCTTGGCTCTGAGATAGGAAAGCTTTGCTCCGATGGAACAACAGCCAAGAGGAAAAAAAACGATTTACCCCCGAGGAAAGTTAAGCTCAGACAGCCGCGAGTTCCTGAGAAACGATAGGAGGATTGTTTTCGCACGGTGAATTCACCACGGATTATCAGCTCGTGCAAAACATAAGCAACTGTGGAGATATGTCATGAGATATATCTATATGATGATGATGATTGTGAATACAGACATTGGGCAAGTTCATAACTCAGCGCATTTGCGGAATTACGTGACTTGTTCGTGGTGTATGGTTTGCGCGATACGTTGATACGAGCTAATGAAGCGTATCGCGTACATAGCACGTGTGATATAGGTAACCCATTTATTCGACGTGTCACGCACGCGCATCCATCCCTCTCGTTAGACTTCCTACATGGTAAATATTGACGGGCCTGAGTGGCTTATAATCGTAAAAGAGATTTACGATTGACGGCTTGGACTGTTTTACCACTTTAACTTTGAGGAACCAAGTACGTGGATACCGACGTTAAATATTTTGTGGGCTATGGGTAACAGTGGGGAAGGGGTATGAAACACGGGGGAGACCGTTTCTTTGGTTCGGAAATGTTGTGTCCCTGGCCACAGGGGTAAGTTACTTATAGACAGGCGGACTTCTAGCGTTCGAGAAAACGAATGTCAGGGCCGATGAGGATACAGGAAAGTTTCTAGGTCGTTGGAACTAATGTTGAAGGAAGTAGAGATACATGGATATAGGACGAGATAAAACCAAGAACTTCTTGGGTAGTTTCGATCGCCTTTCTATTTCTCATGTTTTCGGCTCAACTTTCCATCGTCGATTAATATTTTCACAATCCTGATGGATTATTCGTATTCATAAACGAACAAAAACGAGGATGTTGATTACATTTCTTGAAGACAGTTATCAACAGAACTGTAAGGTTACGTTTTGATATCGGATCGTAAAATATTAACATATTTAATGGAATGATGTACACACGATTATTGAAATATTCGCCTTTGGTCTAGCATGTACAACACTTCATGGGATACTGTTGTTTCGTCAACCGTCGATTACTATTTCCATCCCAAGTGTCGAAATTTCTCGAGACGTTTCATCAGTCAATGATAGTTTTTATTCGTTTCTTTATTCCTTTGGGTCACTGGCTGTACTCTATCAGGATCGCTTATCACAAAATATAGCTTCCTGAAATATCGATAGGTATATTGTATATATTCCTTCCTGCGTATTGCTTCTACGTTTCAAAGAGACCCCTTTTCTACTAGATTTTGCGGTAAAAGACGTGTTCTACGTCGTACCTTTTACAGTACCTACTACAAAAAGTGGAACAGAAAAACGGCGAGTTAAATGTGAAATACCATGTGTGTACGAGTTCCAGGTGGTCCAGACAATTTCGACCGAATGGAATACGCTCTGTGAGTTCGTGTTGCAGTTTTCCTTTCATTCTGTATTCGGTGCGATACAGTAATAGACATGCCAATCCTGCTACCGGCTACAGATGATTGTTGAGATTAACTTTAGTACCGGGAAAATGTACAGGAGTTAAAGTGTGGAGGTTGAACGTGGAATATCCGAATGTAGCAACGGAAGTTGAATCACAGCAAAGGGTATGATGATAGCGGCAAGAAGACAGTTTATGTCAGTAGGATAAACGGACTCAGGAAATGTGTGGCAGTATTGATAACAACATTGGAGCCGAGTTCCACGATGCGGAGTCCAGAGTTTGCTTTCGGCTCTGGATGTCCAGGTGGATGAAAAATGGTGGCTCACGGTGTATTTCTCTTCATTCCTAGCTGTATCTGCGGACTCTTACCAAGTTTTCGCCATATATGGCTACATGCGTCGCTCAAAACTTTTCTTTCGCTCGTTTTTCCTTCATCCCATTTCTCTTATTGCTAGACGCTTACCGAACTCGTTCTAAACATCCTGGCTCGTATTCCGGCGCGTTTGCTCGCTTCTGTCAGTATTGAAATACACTTAGCAAAACGCTAACCACCTACTCCCATTCAGACAGCCCAGAGTTAAAGCGGCAGCGAAATCCAGTAACGCAACCGGTAGAGATTCTACCCTCTCGTACATGATGATGGTAAGGGGTGATTTCTACGCTTGCCTTCGACATCTGTTCCCCTTAGCACCGACGAGCTATCCCAAATCAACCACTCGAGCTTCCAAGCAAACCTGGTTGCATCATACACACACACTTGGACGTACTTATAGTTGTTTGAACTGGAACAGCTTTCGTATCACGAGTATTTTCCATCCGACTTCACCGAAATTCTCGACCGTTAATGTTTCCCACAAATATTCAGTCTCTCGCTGCGTTTGCTTGTCGGACGAATACATTTATCCGATATAAGTATATTGTCGCGACCAATCGTTCATTGGCGTCGTCCGATAATTGAAAAAATAGACAAAGATCATTGATCCACGTTTATCCGGAAAGGTGTCCAACCGATCAATCCTAATGTCAATTCTGATTTTAACTGCGATGTATCGATTCGCTAGGTTGTTATACCCCTGCGAACATCAACAAAACGTTGATTATCGTAGTCAGCCCGTTTACTACGGTTATATCATTTATGATGTAGTAAACACCCACATTGAGAACAACAGTGGTATGAGTAATCCTGCTGAATACGAACAGCTCGAGGGGTGGTGGCGATGCCAATCCGGAGTAACAGCTTACTATAATCGTCTAACTGTTTGCACGCTTTGTCATGTATATCATATTAAAGCATCACGTATTCACCGTCATTGTAAATATGTATGATTCACAAATTAGAAGTTCGAACATTGTAATCTGTTTTGATATACGCAGATGATCCGGAATTAGCATACCTGACCGCTCTTATATGCGTTTCTAATTCCTCTCGTCACTTTCGTCTTTGAAGCCAGAAACTCGTTGGCCTATATGCATGCTATTTGATCGAAACTCCAGCACAAACACTAAGAGGTTTAGGCAAAGCTTCTGAGCCTTGATATTCGTCGCAGTAGTAGGAAAACAGCCTAACGAGCCTCGTTGGACACTTGACTAATTGAATCATCGTAATACAATTAGACATGCAGAAATTGTTTCGTGCGGTTCAACCGTTTCTCTCATAGCTACTTCCATATACAGAAAGCAAGTTGATTTAAAATTATCTGAAAGGTATGAAAATATATGGAAAATAATTTTGGACGAAAATTTTCTCATGATCGCCGTGTCTACATAATGGAATTTCTAGAATTTATTTTGCCTATTAGGAATAGCTAGTACCTCTCGTCAAGGAAGCGTTTTGTCTAATTATTTTTAGTTAGGCGTTTTTTTGATGATGGCTAAACTTTGATAACGGATAATTAATCCAATAATGATGATGGTTGTCAAAGCCACTAGAAAAAAATCTTCGTTTCGCGAAAATTATGTTCTTGTGGAGTGCTCGGCAAATTCGCGATGGTACACTTGCCAATTTTTCGTGGAAAACATAAAAAAGAAGATTACGACTGATTTTTGTATTTCCACGCAGATAGTCGTGTCGTATCGCATATTCCTATAAAACTTCATACTGTAAGTGATCAAGGTATCTGAGGTGTACATAAATTTCTTGTCAAATACTTGAAAAACGATTGCAGAATCCTAAAAAATGTCGATGGAAGGAGGAACTTGACAGATATGATCTTCACGTGGACTGTCTGGAGAATCATTGCTTACTCGAAAACAAATCTGGGTCACAAAATAATGATTAAAATTGTCGTATCACAAAGAACTGAAAATTGCTCGAATATCGACAACTTTTAGTATTTCATAAAAATATTGGTTCCCTTTCTTCATTTCGACAAAAAAGATCAACTCCACGTGTTATCCCCAATACTTATGATGGCATGATATGTTCTCAGCTTGACGAATCGCAATCAAGTGGCGCCCAAAAATAGATCTTTAAAATATAAAAGTTTGATCTCTGCCACCTAACGAGCTATGGCCGTGGTGAATGTAAAATAAGAAAAAGAAAATTAACAGGGTTAAAAATCTTGACAGCGTTCAGAATAGTTTTTTCGTCATTAACATAAAAAATATAATATGTAGTACGAACATAGGGAAGAACGTTTGCCACTTAATCGCACATTTCTTTGAGACCCGTGACCCAGGGCACAAAATTGCTATGGAGATTGGTAAGGTCGTGTTTTGCTATCGTCCGAAATTCACCTATTTGGCAAATGGGAGCGACTATTACAGAGAGATGAGAACAAGCAGGACGCGACGAGCGGTAAAAGACAGGATATGCGTTCCCGACTCGTATTGCAGGGTCGCGGTCATGACGAGGAGAACCCGATGTGCACATGCGGTGTGCCAATGAAATTCGCGATTAAAATTCAGGCCGGGGGGTGCTAGCGTCGCTGGTTCGCTGGGTACAGTCGCGCGCTATCAGCGTTATCTTGTATCCCGCGTTTGTATATACGTGTGTTTCGAAAGTAGACTGATATCGCGTGTAGCGTCGCCTCTGGATTGCAGCGGAGACGACGCCCGTAAAATGCAGTAAAGCCGAGTGTGCTTCTCGGTTCCCGCGGCCCATTATCCATGAGTAGTAACAAAGTCGTGCTCCGCGTGCGCTTGTTAATATCACGCTCGTATACCGCGTGGCGGTGGATATATGCTCATCTGGCCGAGGACAACAGCGCAAAACGAAGAAATCCAACATGCAAGAAGAAGGAAGAAGAAGAAGAAGAAGAAGAAGAAGAAGAAGAAGATATACCATGGAAAGGTTATGGCGCTATCTCGTCCACCTTTCTGACGCAATTTCAAGCCTTCTGGCTTGGTAGACCGTGACAAAGAGAGAGAGAGAGAGAGAGAGAGGAAAATTCAGTCGCCTACGGGGCCTCGCGAGTCCGTTATTCGTCAACTTAATGCATGCCCGAAACAAGCCTCGGGACTTTATAAACAGCACGATTATTCCATCCAACTTCCTCCATTTTGCGTGAATATGAATCTGGAGCGTATCGTTCCGCTGTTGCTTACCACGCCGTTCGAATATTCAATTGGGAAATGCGAGAATTCAATGGAGTATCCTGAAATTTTATTGCTTTCTCGAACTTGGTCCTGAGTGGTATAATCACTTTGGGAATTTCTCATAAAAATAATGACTGTTTAATCCTAGAACGAATTCAAAACTCTTGATGATATGCAAGGAAACTCATTCGAGTCTGATATACATGTATCGTCATTTCCAAATGAAATAGTCAAGGTTGGTCGACTCTGATGCGCCGTTTGTAAAATCTTCACGCTGGATTAATACTTGGACCACTCTCGTCAGTCAGTAGGTAATGTTTGAAATTTAGAGGTCTCGTGGGATACGGTAGTATCGTATCTAGCCGCATGCAGCAGAGGCACCTAACGAACCGTGCTAGACATCAGTTTGAGCATAAACACACCGGCTGGTATTAACTCTGCTCTAGGTGCAGGGTACTTCGTTGGAGCTTCCGGTATGCTTGCTGTCCCTCTTTCCAACTCGATGCCCGTGGATGTATGTCACGATAGTAAATGAATCAACACTAGGAAAACATCGTTCTAGATCGTTAATTCAATTTAAACAGATCAGTCATTTAAAATATTCATCATTACGATTTATCCAAAACTGTGCCTTTAAATCTACGCAGTTCCGGTGTGAAAAAATAGATTTTATACAATTTTATAAAATAGCTAGGACACTATACTCTGCAATTTTTATAAAGAAGGGAGTGCATATTCGACCCTTAACACATTTCCTACAGAATTTCTATTTATACATTTTTTATTTCTTGTTCGAAATTCAGTCTTTCAATTTTCCGTGTACCTGGACGATTTTTTTTTTTTTTATACAACTGAATATTATATAAACGATTGAATACATAAACAATGAGCGACATTACTAAAGGTCCGGGCGTCGACGGCCCTCATTCGAAATATCCGGTCGTTTCGTATCAGTGAACGGGCAAAAATACTCCACTATGGGATGACGTCCCGACCTCGCATAGTCCCAAGCGACTTTGATTACGCTCGGTGAAACGAGAATTTCTCTCGTTTTCCTTTTTTTCCTCTTTTTTTTTTCAAGTACATGAATACCATACAGGTATATGGTAACTGCAATGCGCACAAGGCACGATATTCATGCAACGCGCGTACACGTATGGTTTTCTGCTGAAAATGCAACTACCGTTGGCCGCACGACGTTAGGCACATTCGTAACGTAACCCGCAGAATCGGAGAGAGTAGTCGTTTCACCATCCGTGCACAACCCGTTATTCGTGTTATATCCGAAACGCGGTAGCATGTCTCACGAAATTCTCCACCTCTTGGTGGATCGAATTGTGAATAGTGTGCAGGACAGTCGAGCTGGTATAGGTGAAGGGAGAAAGAGAGAGAGAGGGAGAGAACGGTATCCACGAAAAAATATCCAGAATTAGGGAGAATAAAAAATAAAAAATCATCCCCCTGAGAAAACATTTTTTATTGCCACACTACGTTGGGAAACCGTCTGGAAACGAAGTACGGCGTAAGGTCATGTTTTGCAATATACAGAATAAAAATTATAGCAACGAAATGGACAATACGTTCAACATATAATAATAAAAATGATAATGATAGATAACGAAAATATTTAAAAAATATTGACTATTTTGTGTTTGAAATTCGTTAAAAGTTGTTGGTTGTAAATTCGTAACGTACAATCTCCGCGAATCATCGATCATCCTCGCGCGTAGCAAGCTAGGGTGATTACCGTGAATCACGCGAGATTGGTAAGAGAGAGACAGAGGGGGGGGGGGGGGAGAAAGAGAGAGAGAGAAGGAGATGAAGCTGAGAGTTTGAGGGGGAAGTGTGGTAGCAAGCTTGAATAATAATCCGCAGATCGGCCAACTCGGCGGGTTCTGCGTCATGGTTAGTGGTTGATTAAGCCTTTGGTCCACAGTAATGCGAGCAAGAGGGACGCGTTATCCTCCCTGCCGCGGTCCACGTATGTGCGCTACATTGCGATATGTTTCCACGTTCCATTTTCCCGTATGCATACAGAATCTCACCGATATATGTACGAGCTGGCTTACGTTGAGTTGGTAAACACCAGGGTACAATGTTGGAGAGAGCGAACCTTCGAAGAGGTCGAAAATGGCTCGGTAGGACTGTAAATCTTAACTTATCACTGCAGCTCATCCGGAACACGACCTATCGGCTCCGTAAATTTAATACCGAAACGACTATCTACAATCGCTAGGTGCTTTCATCCGAGCCCGGTCAAAAGCACCCTAATGTTTTACGTAAATTAAATCATTTGAACCCTTTCAAGACGATTTTCTTATATAAACTGACGGTGGGCGGTACATACGAGTGCCAATCGGCTCGAAGGGTTAAGCGAATGACCGTGACTTCCAGATTTCGGATAGGCCGAGCTTGCTGCCGCAGATTCCAGCTGTTATTACGCTTGGCGGTATTCTCTTTGGATTACAGAAGAACATTGGTACAGTGCAAATCCGCTGGGGAGGACATTCTCGTCTGTTGGAATACTATCTACAACACAACCAGAACAGAAACCCCTTCCGGGCTATGTAAGCGAACCGAGTCAGACAAATATGATTTACTTATAGTGGACCTGCGAGTTTCATGGAGGTTAGAACGATTATGCATGGAAACCCTCAGAAATGTATCAATCTAACGGTCGAGGGACCTAACGCTGTCGTACCGCGGCACCAAGGGTGGATTCAACACGGAGAAGGACGCACGAAGGGGGAACGAGGAGAATGAAAGCGAGGTCAACCGTTAAACTCATCAAAATGATGGAACTGAAGATTTTCAAAGAAAAATTTCACCTGCCGTTCCTTGGAAAAGAGTCCTTTTACAGTCTAGAATTCTGGTAATTAATTAAACTCTTAAGAACATTACTTTTCTGTGTGCGAGGTGCGACACGTCTGCATTCAGTGAACGAAAATGTATTTTTTTTATTCATTGTTTCTAGCTTATAAACTTTCCCGTTTTTACGACCCATCCCTTTTCCCTTTCTGCCAGTTCTTTCCTAGCCGCACTTCGCTCACTTAGCCTAACTTTTTGAACGCGTCTACGGACGACTTTCTACAATGTGCCACAGTCGACTAGATTACGGAGAAACTGTAGAAAACTCTGGGCAGGTAAAGTCGGCCTTTCCAAATTCTAATTGTTTCCACGAGGAATCATCAGGCTATGGAAAAATGACTTTCCCCACTCAACGATTCGATGCACCAAGAAAACATACCGATCGCTGTCGATGTGAACGGTATTTTTGTTGATCGTATGAATGTACAAGAGCTTTTTGGGAATCAAGAGCACATGTCGCTTGAGGTCTTCGTACAGTCGATTAATTCTGAATACGACGAGGGAATGTGTCGATCGATTAAATCATAATTAATCAGTCGGTACTTCGAACGTTCGAGCTTAATTCGCTTTTCATTTGCACGCGCAGTTGTTATTAAACACCAGTCGATCGATCGCTTATCGAAGCATTTATAATTGATACGTAAAGTAATTACATCACTGCTAATGGTGTTCAATTAAGGCCAGGTCTATTTGAAATAGCGAGATTGCACATGCTGCAAGAAAACTTATTCCATTCGTGTAGAGAAGGGGCCAATTATTTAATTACATGTATTGAAGAGTCTTCCGCAAGAGGCGGAGCGCCCTCGTGTACAGTCTTATGTACTACTTGTAGTAGGTACTCGGCACCAGACCTACATCTCCTACCCACGGTCTACCCGCTTCGCTTACGATAACGCGATTTTCGCCCGACAGTATCTTGTTACAGTTTAGTCCACAACATTCGTCGATCAAGCGCATTTCCAGATTTGGGAATTGAAAATAATTGAGTTATATATATTCTCAAGAGCGACATGTTAAAGAAACAGAAATAAGGATGTAAGTCTGTGCTTGAGCAAGGAATTGTTTAAACCCAAAGCGGAAGAACGATGTACTTTGCGTACTTAGAGAAACTTGTCGGAAGGACGATATCGCTGACGGAAGCGATCGATATCTCGCAAAGCGAAAGTTGCCCCTTGGCTTTCTTCAAGAAGAAAAGTCAACAAGTTATCGAGAAAAACACTGTCATGATACTGGCTGACTCTTGCTCGAGGCTATGAAAGAACTGGCCCGAATCTCGATTTGTAAACTTTTTTGAAAGTTAACGAAGCCGGAAAAGTTCGTGCAATCGCGGCCGAGAGGATTCCAAAATCAAAAACTCGTTGGATGAAATTCAGCAACTCGACAAAAAGTGCGTGATCCTGTTCTTAAAGTCTCGTTGAAGACACACACACACACATACATACACACACATCCGCGATGATGTGACAGAGAAAAAACTAAAATTGAATCTTAAGCATATTTCGATTCTTGAGCTATTTTTCTTTAAACGAAGCTGCGAAGATATCTTTTGCCAGAACGAATATATTTATAACTGGCTTCATGATAAATCTGCAGATAACCAAATTTTCGCGGTCTCCTGAAATACGATATGTGAAAAGCGAACGGTTGTGTCACTTGAAAAATTGACATAAATATGAAAACTCGTGGTTCAAGTTTAAAAAAAGCCACAATTATTGAAAATCTGCTCATTCATATTTAAAAAAAAACGAGATAACGCAAAATGTGATTATTTAGAAGAACTTTAACAATAGCTTCGATCAAATAGTCGCTAAAATTTGAATTTGAACGTTAAAAATAAACTAAAATTTTATGAAAATCGTCTCCGATGAATTTCATTTCGCCATTTTGCATCGATGACATAAACGATGAGAGGGATTCGAAGTATATTTCACCCCATAAAATATGTTTCGACGCGAATATAAAAATATGAAACAGAAAGGAACGCTTTTATTTTCAAACGTTACGTTCCTCTCGTTCCATCGATGTTCGGACCTTTCGCAAGCTAGCCATCGATAAAAGCACGCATGAGAGATACACGCTGATGATGACGCGAACAATTCGATTCGCGTTTCTTTATTCAATGGCCAATCAATCACAACTGCTGAATCCACCGAGGCTCTTGACGTAACACGGTCACGTATATAGACATATGTACAAACGTAAACATATCCATACGTAGAAACAGTGAGCGTATCCAACACATCGAGTACGCGATTGAGCGAAGGATGAAAGGGCAGTTTGGTGAAAAGAACGTTTCAGTGTGTACCGCAAAACTGGCGAGGGGGTGTGAGAACCGTCACAGGGAGAAAGGAGAACTCCTGAACGGTGAAGTGGACGTTTGTGGCGGTGGAGTGGAAGAAAACGGAAGTTGGAAAGGCCACGGCTATATCGAGAATAAAGAAGGAGAAGAAGAAGAAGAAGAAGAAGAAGAAGAAGAAGAACCATAAAAAAACAGAACCCCTATTTCACGATATATCTAGATTTACAACGATTCGATGCCTCGTTGCCTGACGTATTACTCCTACCTGAAATGCCTCGATTCTCGGCACTCATATTACGACAAAGACTCCCAAGGAAACCAATACAGATTCCTAGACGTGCATGTACACAGCCCCACACACACACGTACCCACACACCCACACACATGTGTATATGTGACATACCCCCCACCCTCGTTCTTGTATTACCTCATTCGGTTATACTGTTTGAACGATGGATTCCTCTCTCCTCGTACAATTGAATTCTGAAGGGCTCAACTAGGCTGCCGGAAGTCTGTCAGGGAGCGAGGCAACTGGATGTAGGTATACATATTTCTCAAAACGTATCGATAACCGCAAATGTTTACAGACTGAGTGAGGACGAGAGTGAGAGAGAGAGAACAATGGCCAATCGAACGAGATTGAATATCATTCGATATATGCACATCAATATCTATGCATATCGTATATACAGATAGATCATACCGAACTACACGAGGAAATGAAATGGGACACCAAAATGCGAGCATTTCGCAAACATGTTAACTCGCTCAAGAGAGCGACGAAGTTTTCTATCACTTCCGATTGGATAAATGGTCATCCGTTGAATTTACACGTAAAATCGATTTAATACATGACACAACTGATAGAATTTTCATGAAATAAATCAGAATTCATGGGTTGTCGAGTAAACGCGGCTGTTGGATTCGTAACGCACGTTTAATCTACAATAGCGCGGGATCGTTGATGCATTTAAATTCGATTTCCGTTTTCGTCTCAAGCCAAGAAGAAAAAAAAGAGTCGAGGATCATATCCCCTTTGGTCTTGTATCACGGATTTTATACTCGACTATGGAGAACAAAGAAAAAAGGTTCGGTGGTGCAAAATTTTATATAATGGTTAGGTCGCTTTGCAAAAGTACTGACAGTGAAAAGCGTGATTCATAATACATTCAACGCAATACTCAATATTTGCAATGACCAAAGCCAGGCTAATTGTGCCGACTTGGTTAAGGATCCATCGGAGCGTGAATTTCACACGGTCAATCGGGCCAGTAAGCGATTGAGTACACGGTAGGAGCGATCAAAAGCTTTTCAAGGGTCGTCCAATCGTCTTTTGTTCGTTAAGTGAAAATTTGCTTTCATCCCCGTCACCATTGCAACTTTTTTCACAGCCATCATTTCACCGTATTAATTAATGTTATCGATCAGCACGCTTCTACCCGACGTTGTTCAATATTTGTACTACTGATCAACCTCGGGAGTCAGCTTTGTTGGATTTGCTTTGGAACACGAAATGGCATATAGCCCAGAACTACATCTCCCGAGAGTAAATCGAACAATTCCTATGGAGACAATTAAAAAAAAAAAATTAATATTCGACAAAACGGGAGCTTTGTCGAGTACCAAGAAACGTTTGCTTACTTTGAAGAGGGCGAGGTCCTGAACGAGGCAAGCAAGAATGGCTTCACGACCAACTGGCACAGTCTCGTTTTTTATCGGCTCCTTAAAATTTGGCTCTGCGAACAAAGAAAAAATCGAGAAGGCAAATAAATCTTTGATCTCAGCGACAACATGGAAGATTGTTCGTTTTAAATCCGTTCCTGAAAGATTTCTATTTGTCTCGCGAGACTTTTTTTTTATATAGATAAGATCCTAATCATTTTCCATGAAGAGATGTAACCCTCAAAATTGTCCACCGTGATGTTTCAATGGCAATAGAGCTACGCGAGGGGTGGTAAAATTTTTGAAGCTTCCCTGCGGCAAGTCGGATTGAATCTGACGAGTGTCAAGGGACTTCGAACCCCAGTAGACATTGCCCAGCCTCCCCATCAAAAGAACCAGTGACAATGGTAACGACAATAATGATGATCGTAACAAAAAATGATAATAATAATAATCACATTGATAAATGTCTAAATGCAGACAGGGTACGATGTGAGACGCTAACTAAATGTCGGTGGGGTTTCGTTCGGCATGGAAGAGCCCTCGGTCCCCATTGGTCTACTATTATATAGGGCAAAAACCCTTATATAGACCTCTCCCTGTGTATACATATATATATGGAAACGTCGTAAGGTCAGGAGGGTTGTAAGACGCGTAAGGGAGGCAAATAGCGTATATATAGTGGTTGAGAGAAGCGAAGCATTGAGCCGCATAGAGAGAATACTGAGCGCTTCGGGAATGGTTTCATAATGGGTAGCATAGGGGAACCATAACTCTATCGTATATCTATCCCTCGGTGCATGGCAAAATTCTCGCGAGAAATCCAGGTCGTAATAAAGCCAGCATGGAAGACCCACTATACTATACTTATGCCTCTCGTGGTTACGTTATGCATATATATATATGTACTACGTAGAATAGCTCGTTCGGTCAAAATATCAAATACTTCACGACTGAGCGATCGTTCAACGATGATATTGCCAGCTAAACGTTGTGAAAAGAGGCTTATATATGTTGTCTATGAACGTGCGATTCGAACGAACCGCACGTGTGCAACAAATATTTCAACAAAACGCCACATCGGTATTTGCGGTGTATCGGGATTAATTCAAAGCGGAACTATCAGTTCCGCTCGCGAAAACTCGAGTTTCAAACGACGATTCGAATCGCGACATTACGCGCCCAAAGCTTTCCACGCTTATCGCATAATTCTCGCATCAATTATCCTAATAAACGGTATGTACCAAGGTCACAGAGGTCGTTGCCGGATGTTAAAAGACACGCGCGTATTCCCAGAGTCGATGTTATTGAATTTGTATCAGACTTCGTACGTTCGTGGATGTGACGAAATTTCGGATATCCCGAAGTTATTACGAAGCTCGGATGAGACGCGCCAAGTATCTGACACCCTCGTGAAATGCCGCGGTTATGAGCACGTAGCCAAGGATAAACTCGCGTGTTCACAGGCCGAGATTATATATTTGGGTCTGTCGTATAATACGAGAAGCTACGAGGGAGACGTAGGAACCCTATCAAACGTTATGGACCTCGCAGAGTTGAAAGAGAGTCTCGTGCGAGGACGGTCTTGTCGAGATGTGTCAGGGATGCTGCGGATACTTATGTCTTTTTTATATCACGGAAAATAATAAAAAATTCTGTGTGTTTAGGCTCCTCGCGATCCTCTTTTACATTTCTATTTATGCCGACAGTATCGCGGACGTCTTCGTGCCCGAGTGTGCTCTGTGAAACGTTAGCGGAATTCATCCTGAAAAGCGAAATACGACCGGGATGAAATCCCACACCGGTGGCGCATCCTTTCGCAGCTCCGAGCCACCAAGGATTTCACACCTCCAGGGCTCTCGTCCCTTTTCCGGTATGATCTTCCATTAGGAAATAACGCGATAATAACGCAACGCTCATTTTTCTCTCGTATGAAACCGCAGAGGACGCGAACACCCTCGGGGCGTCGCTTTATTTTATCGTTACGTCTGAAACTCTACCAATCTGCATTATTCCTTAAATATCGTATGTTTAATGGGAATGCGATTAAAAGAAATTGCGTTGCGTCATCCAACGGAGGAAAATTTTCACGATGACAGACAAATTCGTTAGTTCGAATTAAAAATTACTCTTTTGGCTTGTCGCGTTCGATCGTGGCAAAATTTACAATTTTTCCGTCGTATCTTCGCTGGGATGAGATAATAAATTGTACGCGACTCGTAGTACACCAGAGATTCGCCATGTATGAAATTTATTCCGCATATGCCCGTACGTAGGTTAATCTCAATCGATTTTTCGTTTCTGCGGTGTGGCTGGTTTTATTTTCCTGCAAGATTTCGATATCGAGTACCGATTGCGATATATACGTGCCAAAGCTACTGAGACACTTAATCAAAATACGAATATCCAACATCTGGCATGTTCGTATATTAGCGTTCGCAACGTGGAACGAAAGCTGTTCCACGAGACGAACGGAGGACCGGAAATTCGCTCGACCATTCAAAATTTCATCCGCGTCATATCTAAGACACTGCGCGCACTTCCCATATTTGCTTTTGCACACTCGAGATACGTAATGTAACCAATGGCAAAAAGTCGAACGAAATTCGATAATTCCATCGCAATTTTATCAAATTCAATTTTACAAAATTCCTGTTCCTTTACTTTACTGCGTTAATGATTCGTACCGCGTGATATCGAGAGTCTCGAAAGTTATTTTATCTAACGTCAAGGAAAAAAAACGTATTCCGGAAGGTTACATTGGTTTACGAACTGGAACGTGAGAGAATTTTCGATGCGTAGGGATACATTTCATAATTTAAAAATAATAGCGAGAATTATTATGCTTTTCCCGGTCCAGTTATTGCGTTCCAGTGTCGAAACGTATCTGGGGTAATGTACTATTTACGTATTTGCACTCCGCATCGTAAATACGGAAGAGTTGAGGGGAAAAAACAGCACGAGCTGGCATAAAACCGTGTTTATAGATGCAGTAATGAAAACGTATACGCGTGCCAGATGGATTCGTAAAATAGACTTTCTCGATGCATAAATCGGCATCGGCATACTTGATGGTAATCCATAATCAACGCAGTGGGATGTGAGGTAGATGGAGACGCAAGGGTAAATATATTATTAAATCGATATTGGGCCGGCATATCGGGTAACGAAGTGATGCGTCTCTCTTTCGGCGTTTACTGTCGTCCGTCACGCCGTTTGGAAAGTGGGTATTACGTGACATACGATATAAGCACGATAGAAAATAAAAACCTTCCTCGTAATTTCGTTATACAGAAATTTTCGACCCTAGTTTTTCCGCCGTTTATCACGTACATCGGGAATAGAACGTTTCTTTTTTTATTATCAAAACAATGCAGATATTGATAATTATTACAAAATTATCCATTTGTTTCAATATTTAATATTTTGTATCATTTCGATAAATCCCGAAAAACTGTAATGTTCTCTTAATTGTATTTGATTTTTAAATTTCGACATTATCGAACGGTAAATATTAAATATTTAGACAACAATTTTCGACCCTAGTTTTTCGGCCGTTTATCACGTACATCGGGAAGAGAACGTTCTTTTTTTATTATCAAAACAATACAAATATTGATAATTGTTGCAAAATCATAAATTTTTTATAATATTTTATATTTTATATTGTTTCGATAAATCCCGAAAAATTGTAATTTTCTCTTAATTATATTTAATTGTTAAATTTCAATATTATCGGACGGTAAATATTAAATATTTAAACAAAAAATTTTGACCCGAGATTTTCCGGCATTTATCGTGCACATCGCAAAGAGAACGTTTCTTTTTTTATTATCAGAAGAATGCAGATATTTATAATTATTAAAAAATTATCAATTTTTTCCAACATTTAATATTTTGTATCATTTCGATAAATCCCGAAAAACTGTAATTTTCTCTTAATTATATCCCATTTTCAAATTTCGACAGCATCGAATGGTAAATACATATTAAAACCTCCTTCGTAATTTCGTTATACAAAAATTTACGACCCAAGTGTTTCCGTCATTTATGACGACGAAGAGAACCTTTCTTTATTATTATCAAAACAATGCAAATATTAATAATTATTACAACATTATCAATTTGTTTCAAAATTTAATATTTTGTATTGTTTCGATAAACCCAGAAAATCTATAATATTCTCTTAATTATATCCCATTTTCAAATTTCTACATTATCGAACGATAAATATTAAATATTTACACATTTTCATATTAATCACTTCAATATAAAAATATGTAACGTTATACACTTATTTTGGTTCTATGCTTTGGTTCTAGGCTTTTAACGAGTGAATGCTTTCCGGTACCTTTTCAAAAACGTTCTCAACAACAAAGCAAGCCCGGTAACGCGTTCATCTCTTTGAACCCAAGGCATTTTAACAGCTCGAAACCGATCCGAGAATTTTCGATTCGGTTGTTTCATTTTACGGCTTTCTCGTATACGTGGATATAGGTAGTTCTATCGCTTGTTTATACGTATACGGATGGAACGAACCAAGCAACCACAGTACCTACTATATGGTGAACCGGTATACAGCCCTGCGACCCCGGTTCGGATACATTATTTTTATATTTACGCGGGGATATGGGGTACTCCACCGACGAATTTATAGGGGAAAAGATTGATTGTATCGTGTATAAGGTTGGCACATTCGTATCGAACGAACCTTCTCTGCTCTCGTCCTCTCTTTGTCTCGTTTCGAATAAATCCATCGCGTTATATGACCCGCCTGTACGAGCAACAAACACATCGTACGGCCTAAAATCGTCCCGTAGAAACGATTCGTTGTTGAGAATTGATCGGAAACTTTCACCCCAAAAATCCAAGGTCACGCGTGCACCAAAATAGCGGATGCCGCATGATAATTTACGACGTTTTATTTCATTCTCGCAGTATTGCTCTTTCTTTCAGATTTTAACGTGTTCAATTTTCGCGAGCGTGACTCTCCCGAGACACGCGCAGACCAAAGCGTACAATCCGTATAATCTCTTAACCTCTTTTTCTTGTCGATTTGAAAATAAAGAGGAAGCTTTTATGGGAGGGTAAAGTTCGTCCTGTGATAGAGGACTGGTTTGGGAGGGGGTGTAATATACGGAGACATCGCTGATTGTTCGCCTCTTCTTCATTGCGGCAATTACCCCCGGCCGAGTTTGTAACACATTTGTGGAAGGTCGAAGCTGGGCCAAGGGGGTGTCAGGACGGATGAATGGCAGCGAGATTGCGCTAATGCCCAAACATATTTGCACGTTGTATAAGTATCCTTCGTATCACGTGATATTCTTAGCCGTAAGATTGTGTTAACATACAAGATATAGAAACATCCACGTTTGCCCTTTCTTTTTTTATCTTAGGTCTTCCATCCCCCGATCTTCGTCACCCCGAGCTTTAATCTCCCCTAATGGTTCACAGGTTCGCCCAGGCTGTTTATTCTTTTATAACGAACTCGTTTCTGAAAAACGTCAGCAGCCAACGTACAGAGGTAAAAGGTAACGAGACTTCGTCCGAACGTACGAGCCAGTTTCGAAAATCAGGTCAGGATCGGGAACGAAGTCGGGAAGGATCGTCCGGATTAGAATCAAGCTACAGGTTATAATCAGGTTTCAGGATAAAATCCAATGAAAATTCGGAATCCCGACCGGTGAAGCCCCAGATTAAAGCGAAAATAAACAAATGGGATAAAAATGAGAGCCCCGAGCGATTGCCGCACTGAGAAGAGCCATTCAACTGCATTGCAAGCACATTTTCCACGTGAAACTTCCCACGTCATCTTGGTTTCTCACTCGGTGGACTCTTTGGTAACGATAACGAGGAGAAGGTTGGAGGGAACGAATCAAAAGAGAGAGAACCAACAGTCCCCTCTTTCCTGGTTGTAAACTCAAATTCAGTGCAAAGACTCGTCTAAGTAACAAGATCGAGTTACGGATCTCTGGAGTCACTTTGCTGCAGCTTTCGTACACTAACCTTTCATTTACGAGTATACTAAACAGGCCGAGAATTTAGGGTAGTTCCCACAGGAGTAACGCGAGTCTACGTATGTTCTATAGGTATCGAACCCGTGATCGAGTCGCTGATGGTACGGTCTCTATCTTAATTGGATATAGCAATTATTATTTACTCGCGAGCTGATCTTGTTTAAATTACTCTAAATTCTTTCGCATCGTCAGATTTCAACTCGGGAACTAAGAATTAGTCTTATTTGGCAAAATTTACGTTTGATAAATCATCATATTTTAATAATATCGTGAATTAAATTTACCATCGAAGAATTAATTTATTTTTGTTGCCATCGCACAGAGACGTATCTGGATATGTTCAACTTGGTCGATAAGTTGCTAGCTTCGAGCTTCACCAATCACATGTAGGTATAGGATACGTCGAGCACAAAGCAATTGTCATTGCAGTAGGTATGCCCGGAAGTCAAGGTAGTACACGGAAGAATTTGAGGTTGATGGGAAGAAAATGTTCCCACTATACGGTATGACGGCAGAGAGAAGACTGAAAAGAAGAAGTGACGTAGCGGTTGCGAAAAAATAAAAGCGGAACGACGACAACGAGGTCGAAGAGGTCCTCTTGGAGAGCAACGAGAGAGAAAGAAGATAAAAGACGAAGGAGAAGCCTGCAGTGGAGGTCGGATGATGGGGTTGGGGTGATGGAAAGGAGCTACGAAGCGCTCGGGGTTGTCCATTTCATAGCGATAACAGTGCGGTCAACGTGGTAGCGTATCCCACGTTGGCCAATAGACGTGAGGTGAACGTTATTACGTAGTTATTTGAGACCCTTTTATTTTCCTCCCTGTTCTCTCTCATCGTATATCGGGAAATTGATCCGCTACGCCTCTCTCGCTTCGGGGTTGGTTGCCTTCTACTACCGACGTCCGTTATATTCATACATACATATACTGATATATATATATATATATATATATATATATATATATATATATCAGTGTATTGCTTCATAGACTAGATCATAAATCGGGTAGTATGAAATGTGTGTCTAACTGCATTTTGTCTTATACGTGGACTCGTATCTTCGTCTCGTCTTTTAGTAGCGCCTCCGTGAAAAATAATACGTATCCGGCACTAATAATTCGGCTATCAGCACGTGGATATCGAAAGGCACTTCTTGAAATGAAACGCGGGATAAGTCGCGTTATCGTTATTAAATTAAAGCGCGAGAGATAGGTTGATATTATACAATAGAAATAATACGAATGGACAATTTTTTAAAATAGCTATTGTTTATCAGAGAAATTTTTAATTAAAGAATGTGAAAAATTGTTAACAATGAATAATACGAGGGAATATTTTAAATAAATACATTAGCGTAGGGTGTCACTGCGATAATTCTCAGACACAGAGGTCTGATAGAAATATTGTTTACTCAATGATTAAATTTTTTTTAACGAATAAAATCATGCGAGAAATATGACAAAAAGGTCACAGCCATAAATTCAAACAACGCGAAAATTACTGATTCCACGTGTTACCGTAAGCGCTTTTAACAACGTGTCATACAAATCATAAGAGCTATATAGAAGACCAGATTTTGTCACATGCGCCACGCTTTCTCTCTAATATAAACGGTGCTCCGCTCGTGTCGCACTATAGCCAACGCTCGACAAAAATTGCACAAAGAGAGGCAAGAACGATGTCCACGGCAGCCGGTGCATAATACTCCGTGAAAGTTGACGCAGCCTATAACGAAGCAAAGAAAAGACCATGCGCTGTACATCAAGCACGTGCTGGCTACATGCTTTATCTTCCGCGCGTTTCAAGATTTAAAGCGAGCTTCTATTCGCGAGGCATTACTGCGGTACTTTGGCTCATTCTGCAATCTTCTCATCAATTAGGCGTTTTATTACAATTTTTTACAAGTTCACCGAGAATATTAGTGCCGGAGATATAAAAAAAGCGTAAAAAGAAAGCTTGCTTCAAAAAAAATAAAAATACCGGACATGGCTGTAAAATGTATTATAATTATTCGTGAAATATCGAGAGTAGCAAATATGACCATCGCAGAAGGAACCTGAACGTAAAACGCTAATACTCGATGCAACGTCGTCGTTGATTAGTACTCTTTTCTTCGATATACGTCATCAGATATTAAAAATTTAATTCTGGGTCGAAAGTATAAAAATATGTCGAATATTTCAAGACCTCATTAGTGACAAAGTCACGCCTGATTTGTGTCATAGATGTGTGTTCCATTAACATTCAGTTTGTTTTGAGTCGTAGAGAACTTTCAATCCATTTACTAACTTTTGGAGAACAATCTTTTAAACCTTTATCCGATCTTCCTTTAATAGAGAAATTTGGTTCAGTCGTATCATTGGACGGAAAACATGTTTGCTTTCAGGAAATATTAAGCCAATGGATGATATCTATTTAGAAAAATTAAACTATTCGTTAGTAATCCAGGGAAGCTAAATGATTGTGTATGTACGTTCTTGAGGAGAAATTCCTCGAGGGTTGGTATGACAATGAGTAATGTAAACTAGTTTGTCTCTCAGAATTAATTTGTGTTTAATTTTGCAACTTGATTATTTCACTTCTTGATTATTTCACAGCTTCGTAAAAGGCCAGTTAATGTATTATAATAACAACATTGAAGAACTAGTAACTAGCATGTCAACACGAAGCTGATCACACATATGTATATCATTGCACTAATTTAACCTCAAATAATTATGACGCATTACTTTGCCAATTGTCAGATACCCACTCGCAGCAATACAATTAGCAAACAGTATTTTGTCAATGCGAGTGGGCGAGTTGGGCAAGCTGCAATGAGCTGCTAATATTCATATAATCATTAGCTGCGTAGTTTAAGTGAATTAATAAAGGTATGATAAGCGCGGCTTGATGAATGTCCACGGTTAAATTTGTGTCACAGTAATGAATAGAACTTGTGGCGAGACCCACCAAGCGTTTGGCCCGATTTTTCTTCGTAACTAATGAGGAACGGCAGTGTCCTGTTTGGCTTCGATGAATGAAAACAAAAATCTTTATACGCGAATCGCTCAATAGATCATTGTTTTATGAACAATTGAGAATAGATAGAGAGGTTATTCCACATTTGATGACCCATATTTCGTGATAGAAGCCTCAAAATTAGGAGTAACTATCACAGCAATGATAACAACAATGGAACTTTGAATTCATATTTATCCATAAATTCTACGTCGCTGTCAAGAAACTTAGTTATTACCGTTAATCAATGACAAGCCTGATTTTTTAAGTAGACACCTTGTAAGAATACGATACGTCTCGAGACAACCAAGAACGTCTTGCGGTTGATAATTTATTTGGCTTCACAGAGGGTGAAAATATCGTATTGCAAGGGTGAGTACACACGTCTTTCATCCAAAGATTTGGAACCCTTCGTCAAAATAGAAGAACGTCTCAATTACTCCTCGCAAAGAACCAGAATCTCAGTTTGTCAGTAAATGTAATCGAGAACTGTCAGATTTTTTAAAATAACGAAAACTTCACTGAACATGCTAAATGCATTTATTCCATTGAAACACATTTCCTTTGAGCGAAACTGAATAGGTTTTGCTTTCATTGAATTGTTTTATTTAAAATAAAAACAATCTGAATTTGTGCGATTGTCTCAAGTAATTTGAAATTTTATGAAATTTACTAAGTATTCTCACTGTGACCAATTATGTTCTTTATTCGATTAAAGAGTGACAGTATTCCTTCGAGTGATATTTTTCAAGGGACGCGAGTAGCTACTGTATTTTTTTTCATTGTATGAATTCGTCCTTCTGTCATTATCGAACGTAAGCCACTTTGTTTGGTTTGACCCAGTTATTTTAACCAATCACCTCTCGTCGACGGAAGTTTAGTTACAGTGCTCTTCCGGAAGCAAAAATTACGGAGCCGAAAAGAACAGGACGAGTGCACAGCGGAAATTGAAAAGGGCTTATAACAATAGTCGTTCTCGTTTCGCTAATATTATTTAGACGGCGAGAGCAGCCCTCGATTCGTTTCAAATGCAATAAGAGAATGAAGGTTTTATTCACTATTCTCTTTTTCAGTACTGTGAACTACTGAGAAATCGTTGGCAGAATGAGCACATAAGCTTTCTTTCATCATATTTTTTAATACAGTTTTCAACAAAGCAGTTTGTGAGACTACCAGTAGGGATCGAAGGGAACTCTCGAAGCGTGAAAAAAATAGTGTAATAATGATCGACAGCTTCTCGTCTGGTGGCTTCGTACTCGTCGAAGCTGGTTAGACGAAACGTCGATGTGCAAAAGTATACACGCCACCCGAAATCAACACTGACTTAACATTTTCATCGAAAAAATATGCGGTCGCTCTCGACGCCTGTCTCGACGAAAAATGGGAAAGAACAAGAACAAAGAAGCTGCTATAAATCTTCACACTTTGTTTCGTCACGATTTTTTAATCCTGCTCGAATCTTTACATCGGATAACTTTTGCAGAAATTCATTATCGCCGGGAGATAAAAGAAATAGAAAGTTTTAAAGACTTCATTTGTTTTAATTTTCCATAAACCCTAAAAACAAAAACTTAGATATTGAAATTAACTCATAGCGGAATTCCTGATATCATCCGGTTGCCAAGAAGCTACTCAACAGAGGATGAAAGCCTTAAGACCGAAAGATCAAACTCATTCAATTTCTTTCACTATTTTCTCTCTCTCTCCCTGCCCTACGATTTATCTGCTCTGGCTCAAGTTGGATGACAATTAAAAAACGGGCACATCGAAGTGAGAGAAATGAATGAATCCTTGAAGAACGTATATATGAATTTTGATGTAAGTGGAACCCCACTTTTACGTCTCCCGTTCATTCTCGTGCTTTTTGATGTCTGGCGTCGGTGAGATAAAATTCCTTTCACCCTTCGGTTTCAGTTATCGTCTCTATAAAACTGTACCACACCGATAGCAAGGGGTTCGAGAGAAAGACCGACGTGTTCATTAGCAAAGTGCTGACAGTTATCGTTACGTAAACCCCATCGAAATAGTGCGAAACAATAATTGACGTATATATATAAATAAAATGATATCTACATATTTTTATGAGGATGATATATTTGTATAATGCTCGAAGCTTTGTGATTATTGTATAGTTACTAACTCGACCAGTGAAACTAACAAGACTTCTTGAGGTCTTTCAGTAAGCGAGTCCACTAGCCTCATTGTTCTCCTCCCTCGACGGACGGTAGAAAGAATATAAACTCTGATCTTCCGTAAAAGGACATAACTCCGTGATTATTTGATCCGACAACAAAGTTAATACGTCATGGGTGCAAGTTTAATATCAAACAATATCCAATCAATTAACAATTCAAGTATGTTCTAGCATAGTCTAATAAAGTA
>JAPYZT010001532.1:0-38734 GCA_030522965.1 Tryphoninae sp. A BG-2022a
GCGAATTGCATAAATACGAGCCTCGCGCAGTACCACTAGCGCCTCTAGCGAACGGCGACCTTAAGGGACACACCAGGAAAGCTTAGTGCCAGGGACCTGCACTAGAGACAAGTGAACCAGATTCTGACGGATCAGACGGCGCGAGTTTTAAACTCCATAAACGTGCTCGATCAATCTTAACTTTTTATACTGTCTTGTTATCCAATCATTTGATATTAATTAAATAAAATGTTTAGTAAATAATAATTTAATATTGGTAATATGCAATATTAATCGATTATCATCTAATTTTCGAAAGGGACAATTTAAAGAGCGAAGATTGGTTGATCATATTGATGGAATTAAATTCTTGGAAACATGGAGATGAAAACGTGAGAATGAAAGTGTAAGTTTGATCTTTAAGAACGCGTTAGTCGCCCTCTAGGCTAAGCGATGCGTTTTTCAATGAACTAAAGATTGACCGATTTTTATTCGTACGGGGGTATTGCGGGTCAGTGAAGGTCTGGGTAAAAGAAGACCAAGTAACGTGCCTATAGAGGTAGAATAATATGTTTATGTGCTCATGCGCGCCGGAAAGTGTAAAGTCACTAAATTGGCCCAGCTGAAAGAAATCTTCTCATGTGTGAGGGGGCGGTCAATGTCGTGATTATTCCTTACTTTGCTTGGTGTGAGCAGTGCAACGCTTTCAGTGCTTCGAGTGATTACGTCCTTCAAGACGATTGTAATTTCGTTGATATCGGTGATAATTGGAAAGAGGGTGCCACTATGCTGAGATCATTAATAACGAAAATGATTCACACGACAAGCAATATTGAACCTTTTATTCTGATAACATGACAAAGAAATGTCAGGCGTTTCTGATAGGAAGGGGAAGCGAGTCTATTGTGGAGGGTGATTTTATTCTTATGGGTTATGAATCGAATCGTCAGCTGTTCAAACTGATGAAAAGATTCTGCTACACCTACGTCCGTGCATATTATTGTCATTATCATCCTTATTATTATTACTATTATGGAAAAATATCACATGTACTTGTGGCGAGGTGTCGACAGGATTGATCTGACATTTGGTGATGAGCCAAATGGCGTTGTACGTAAACTCGTTAATGTCAAAGATCATATATTCGTCTCGACAACGACATACAATCTTTATCACGGTGAAGTTTCCTCTGACGATAATATGTCACCGCCTACTCTTGTTCTCAAACGCGTGGATTTCAGTGCTGTTGACATTGCCTCAAACAGCGATCATCTGTTCGTCGCTAAGGATGATGGATGTGTCGTTAAAATTGCTCCGGATACTATGATCATCGTCGACACGATTGTTCTCAAGGAGGACGTGAAACATTGTAGTCATGGGTATGGACCTAGAAAATGCTTCAATCACTAGCCCATTGGGATTCAAGCGCTACAAAAATTCATTACAAACCATGGATTATTCTGTGCTTGGATGAAAATGGTTTAACATATTTCAGAGATTTCGTACTGACATAACATGTCTAAGAATATTACACGAGCGATATAACAAAGCAAAATAACACATATTAGTAATTAAATTCTTGTGGAAAATAATGTTGTAAGAACAACAGTCATAATTTAAAGAAAAATGACAAGGTCTAATATGCGACTAAAGATAAAGATAAAGTATGAACTCAAATGTTATTTCAATGTGAGATATCTTGACATTTGTTATATCTTTATTGGGTTATTTAATTAGAGTTACATCGTAGAATGATTATTCATTTTCTGTCGTCTGTATGTATTTCGGAAGAAGTTAATAAACTAAACTGGTATGCAATTGTTGGAAATCAAAAACGTTTTTCTAGAAAGCAAGCATTCTACATTTGTAAATTGATTAAAAGTTCAAACATCATGATTTATTTGGAAAATTCTGATTCAAAGCAACCCATTGAAAGATTTTATAAATACTAGAAAGTTATTTTGTTGCATTACTGTCCATTGTTTTGCTTCGCACCCTTTTGATTCTAACAAATGAAAAAACATGGAGATATAATGACTGGCATTGTTTTTCAATTATTATGCAAGAATTCTGTGTATTTAAGACGTTGCCACCAATGCGTTCTTTAACGTGACAATTGCAGAAAAATATGTCAAAATAACTGTTATTTAGTATCAAAAGGAAATTTGCTTCGCATATCTCAAGTATATGAATTTACAATTAAATTAATATGAAACTTTCATGCAATAACCCAAATAATAAGGAGATCTGAAAATCAGTATAGAAAGTTCTTAAAAACTGAATCCTCTGAAATAAAAATGATACATATAATAAATACATTCTTAAAGCTTTTACAAGTATCAGGGATGATTATACTATAATGCTTTAAAATTATGTTTTCACAGATACAAGCAAGAGAACGAGGTGATAAAAGTGAAGACATTGGCAGTGAGTGACAATGCTGCACTGTACGTAACGGAGAATGGTCAATTGTGGGCAAGCGGAGATCAACCACAGATTGATATTAAAGGTACAGCAGCAAAAAAGGTAATATTTTTTGATGGAAGAAGCATATCTGATGTGGCATGTGGCAACAACTTTAATGTCGCAATTGCTCGAAAAATCACACGAAT
This sequence comes from Tryphoninae sp. A BG-2022a, assembly GCA_030522965.1. Classification (NCBI taxonomy): domain Eukaryota; kingdom Metazoa; phylum Arthropoda; class Insecta; order Hymenoptera; family Ichneumonidae; species Tryphoninae sp. A BG-2022a. The sequence continues at coordinate 2,592 of JAPYZT010001532.1, forward strand.
CGCAAAAGATGACACTGACAGCGAGAATGATGTTGAAGAAGTTTTCGTGAATTCGTGTCCTCACTGCCTGAGTAATGTTATGCTAAGTCCAATGAGCATGACCTCGTCTGACACTTGTCCGATGGGTCTGCATCGTCAACAATTCAGCGAGGATCGTTCGATAAATTCCTTAAGTCCGATGTCGAATCCCAGCAAAGATCAGGAAATTCGATTGTCTGACATAAACGAGAAGGGCGGTTCGAATAATAGCACGAATCTGATGAATGACGACGAAACTTTAGGTAATAACGCCGAATCGGCAAAGGAAGAGAAGAAAAATGTCATATTCATCAATACCGAAGCCGCAAGACAATTTCTCACGAGGCAACTATCTTGGGTGTCGTCTTATGGTAATGCGAAGGAAGAATTATTGAGTACGTCAGAAACCAGTACGGAAAAAACACCAGGTACAATAAAGCAAAATGTCTCGACTATGGCTAATTTGGTCTACGAGGGTGTTAAAACAATGGGTGACAAAGTCGCAACCTTGTCAAGACACATGAGTGGTAGTTCGGACATAAATGACAGCCGTGATGACATTATCAGTGATTTCGAGCATATAGGTGAAGAAAATTGTAAACCAAATGCACCCAGTTTAGCTCACAGTCTCAGATGTGAGGAATTTCCTTGGTCGTCGAGTACTGGTTCATTGGAGCATGAATTATCACAGCAGGGACTCAACGAACGTATAAATTCCTTGGTACACGCAGGTACTAATTTGTTGTCAACGGAATTGTGGACGTGGGGTGATTTTCATTATGGTCAATTGGGCACTGGTGATATTATAAACCGTACGAAACCAGTTCTGGTCACAAAACTCAATAATACTGGTATAAAGAAAATCACTTGTGGCGCAGCACATACACTTGCCCTGACACTGGATGGAAGAGTTTATGCTTGGGGCAGAAATAATTTTCGTCAGGTTTCTCAAGATGCGGTTATAGAACAGAGCTCGCCACTAATGTTCGATACAAAAAGTTGTGATAACAAACGTGCGAGAGATATGGCTGCAGGATCTGAGCATAGTTTAATAATGATGCATCATGGATTATTTTTTGCAGGGAAATCTAGGTAACAACAATATCAGAATATAAAAATATTCTCTGCATTATTTATAGAGAGTAAAAATATTTTTCTTCATTTCAATTTTTGTGTACTTGTACTTGTTTCATTTTTCAGCAAACCCGAAGAAATGGTAATTTTAGATATAGCCGAGAGCAAGGATTACAGTCCAAAGTTAATATCTTGCTCTGGTCCTTATTCTTGTTGTGCTATAATAAATCAACCAATAAGTGATATATCCGAGGATTTAATCAACGATCAAATATTTTTGGAAGAGATGCTGGTCGTCTATCAGAATTTGATAAAACCGTTTCAAAAGAAGTGTGGTGCCACTCAGGAATCAAATGTTTACGAGACATTATGTCGTTGTTATATCGAGCTCATGAGTTTCACAGCTCTCAATGTACTAAGCTTGTGGGACTATTTTAATCATATCGGTGAGGCTTACGAGGTCGTGCTCGTTGCAAATGTTGAGGAATTCGTCACAGTCTACAAGTACTACCTAAATGCGATATGCGATGTCATATCACTCGGTGGTTTCACGCACATGACAAAAATAATCAATGAGGTGCCACGGACATTAAAAAAATTGTTCATCGACAAATTTCGCGCCAGTGAAACGACGAAGAATGGCAGCGACTTGATAATAGCTACCGCACTGAAGCATCCACTCAATCGACTCAACAGGTGAAACAAGCTTCCCATTTCTCATTAACAAAATCTAACATAACAAATAAGTGAATTTCAATAAAGTTAACGAAATATTTTGTTCTTTTCAAGGCACAAAATTATGATTTCCCATCTGATAAAATCTAATGGGACAAAGATGGGTATTGAGAGGCTTCAGGAGAGTCTCATTAAATGGGAACGCATGTGTGATGAGCAGGAAAAACGCCAAAGAGAAGCTGAGATAACGAAAGCGTTTTGGGAAAATTCTGGAAAGTTGGTCGACTTGTTGCGATCCCCGGAACGAAGACTCATTAGAGAATCGCGAACTTACCCATTAGCCGTTTTGAATTCGAGCAGATTTACTAGTCACTGGTTCGTACTGTTGACTGACATATTCGTTCACGTTGTCGGTACGTCAAACACGATTCATCAATTGCCTACACTTTGGGTGGAGCCACTCCCTGACTCGGAAACGTTACAGGTAAACAAACTTTTATATTAACAATTTACTGATATCATCATTTAATTAAATATATGAAATCATTTTCTCCTATTTATATTAATGCGTTTTGAAACAAATGTTGATGCGTCATAGAACGTAATAACAATCACAGCACCTGAGGAAAGTTTAATTCTTTACACACCAACACCAACTGAACGTAATGACTGGCTACAAGCTTTGCAAGGTGCGATAAAATGTAGTCTGCAAAGAGTCGTCGGCCACCTGCCACCTCTTGTGCGCACAAGTTCATACGCCTTCATGAAGCATCAGTTCTATAAAGATGCTAAATATGCTGGTCAGTTCCAATCTATTAACGCTCGCTAACAGAACAAAGTTGGAGTATTTCGAAAGACTTAAATATAATTAATATAGTCGAATCCTTGTTGCGTTTTGCAGGACGTTGGATGAATGGCAAACCCCACGGTGTAGGAAAGTTGGAATGGAGTGATGGTCGTATGTACACCGGGCAATTCCACAAAGGCGTTATACAAGGAACGGGTAAAATGGAATTGCCAACGCAGGGAATTTACGAGGGTCAGTGGAAAGACGGTCAACAGAACGGACATGGTAGCTTCAAGTCAGTTAATTTTGAAACAGTGTCATATAATTTTTTTGTACGTTAAGCTAAATTATGTTAGAGAGAATTAATATTAATCTTGTGAATTATTTGAAATGGCATTTACATTGGACGTTCAAAAAATGAAAAACCTTCAGATACGTAAACGGTGATATTTACGAGGGGTATTTCAAAGATGGTTTACCGCATGGTCACGGTATGAAAAAGGAAGGTCACTTTATGGCGTCGGTGGCCTCTGTGTACATCGGTGAATGGGCAAGCGGCGTTAAGCAAGGCTATGGTATCATGGATGATATTATGACAGGTATTTTTGAATAATCCAAGATTTCAAATACGATCGAAGAAATTTTTTTAATGTTAATTGAATTCATTTATGCAACAGGCGAAAAGTACCTAGGCTCGTGGAGTAACGATATGAAACATGGTTGTGGTTTGATCGTAACTTTAGATGGAATTTACTACGAAGGTGTTTTCGCGCAGGACGTGCTCACGGTAATAAAAACAAATATAATATAAAACTGTTAACATTAAAAGAGTCAGTATAAGAAGTAAGAAGACTTACTCCTCACTAATGATTACAGGGTCATGGAGTCATGGTATTTGAAGATGGAACGCATTATGAGGGTGAATTCAAATCGGCTGGTATTTTTGGCGGTAAAGGAACTTTAACTTTTCGCAGCGGTGATAGGCTCGAAGGTACCATAAGCGGTGCCTGGAACGAGGTAGTAAAAGTCAATGCCGTTTTGCACATAAACAAAGTAATAGGAAGCTCTGAGACGAACGACAAACCGGCGTAAGTAATAATTGTAATATAAAATCGTTTGTAAAGTGTTCTCAATATTCCAATTTTTTGACGATTCAAACTTTTCTCTGTATTAGATCATTCGGCAAACTGTGCGTACCACCGGATCAGAAATGGCGTGCAATATTTCGTCAGTGTTATCAGCAGCTTGGAATATCTGAGTCAAATATGAAAAGTATTTTCAGCAATAGCGAAAAGTCAGGAGAGAGTCAGAAAATCTGGCAGAACGTGGCTGTGATAATAAGTAAATCTCATCAAAAGTCTATTGAAAAGAGACAACTTTCACCCTCGAAGGTAAACGAGAAAGATACTGAAAGATTCAATGAGAGTCTGAATAAGATACCAAATTTCGGTCGTGAGAAATTGACTCTCGCGAGTTATGCGGAAGTCCACGATTATCTAATGAAAGCGTTTGAGAGTCCGGATCATCCTCTGGGCTCCCTTCTCGTTGAGATTGCCGCTGTTTATACCGCTACATATGGCGGGGTTCGTGTACATCCATTGCTACTTAGCCACGCGGTCGCTGAATTACGAAGCATTACGTCAAGAATATACGAACTTGTCACTCTGTTCTTCCCGGCATTGCCGAGAGGTGGTCAGGAATGCGTTTTAGGAAACGACGATGAGGGTAATTGGTGAGTAGAGATACGATTTCAGTCGGAACACTTGTTGATAATTTTGTAACAAAACCAAAATCATGGACAAGTCAAACATGTCTGTAAAACATTATTGGAGTATCAGATTGGTTGTCTCATTTTTAAGCAAAGTTATCAGTGCCGCTGCAATATTACATCCGATCTTACTCCCCCGAGTACACTCAGCATTATTCGTCTTATATGCATTGCATAATAAGAAAGAGGATGATGCGTACTGGGAAAGATTAATGAAGTGGAACAAGCAACCGGATATAACGCTCATGGCATTTTTAGATATCGATCAGTGAGTCTTCAAAAACCAAATAGTATGCAAATTATCTATTGGAAATTGTTATTTGAACAAAGTTTGTTTCCTTTGCAGGAAATTTTGGTGTACGTTGGGGGATCTCAGTCTTGCTGGTAATGCACTAACGAACGAGTGTGAACCTTTCTTCACCGAGGCTATCGAGACACTTCAACAATTGAAAACGACGTTTTCCCCCTTGGAAAAATTATTGGTGATTAGAAACACCTTCGAACAGATGACTCAGGTATTATAACGAAATTATCGACAAATTTAATCTTCACATTGACCCTAATTGGTTGCTTTGCAATGATTCTCTTGAAATTCTGATTTTCTTCGTTTGCAGACAGTACAAAAGCAATTAGGTGAAACTTATTTATGGACAATGGACGAATTGTTCCCAGTGTTTAATTTCGTAGTTGTGCGGGCGAGTGTTTTACAGTTAGGTAGTGAAATACACTTTATCGAGGATTTTATGGAACCGTACCTGGAAAACGGAGAACTTGGCATCATGTTCACAACGTTGAAAGTAAGTTCTAAACATTGTGAAGTATTTTTGTTTGAAAAAAGAACGTCATTACAAGATCATTTTTTTCAGGCATGTTACTACCAAATTCTCCAGGAAAAGATGAGTATGGCTGATTGAAAGTTCAAAAAGGATATCGCACGAAAAATGTCCTTCCATTTCGAGAGATAATAAGTTAACAGAGCTGTGTCAAAGATTCACCGAGATGCGTAATATAGATTCATTCATATATCGAATCCTGCTATTTTTGCTCAACTAGATTATTATTATTATGGAATAAGTTGAGTCTGTTTCGTTTTACAGTTAGTAACATCCCCGATATTGAATGCACGATAAATTATCTGGTTACGTTGTAGGTGTATGTCGTGATTGAAACAAATGAAAAAGATTACATATCAAACTATCGGCCTCGAGAGCTTTGGCCGCGGTCAAAACGAATTGATCATACAATTAATGAATCTGTCTTATTGAGCGTTGTCACAATTTAGATATCAGAAATTTGTTATTAGCGTTCATTACAATTCTCACCTAGAATTACCGTTTCTTTTTTATGTCATGTATATTTTCTTCGTATTGATAGCGTGCTCTATTCCATCATCAAGAATCACGACAGTTGCACTAACATTGAATTTAATTGGTTCGTCAAAGCAAAAGAAAAATCAACTTCATTGTAATTATACGTACGTGGACTTATAGAAGCAGAAAGCCTTATTTCACACGTATGTTTATGTGGGATAAATTATTCTGTTTTTTTAGAAGTCGATCCGAGCATTCCGTAGCTGTAACGATTTGATTTTGAATTATGTACAAATAAGAATATATATGTATGTATAGAGACAGAGAGAGACAGACAGAAAGAAAATTATTTAAAACAATCGAAATGACAAAAATGATGTAACCATCGATTATAGTTGATAATATATATGTTGTCGAATTATTGAATTGTCTCTATTCTTTTTAAACCCTCCAAATTTATCCTTTTCATCTGCTCGATACTCCACTTTTACTGGCTACTTTGTTTTTGTTGAATCTCACTGCACGACGTTAAGTCCAACCTTCCATGAATAAATATTTATTGATACATCGCTTGTTTACAATAATTGGAAAATACATACGACAGACAACAATCCATGAAAAGTATAAGACTGTGTTAACTGTTTCTATGTCGTTTTTCCCATCCGGCTCTCTTTTCCTCTGCCACTCTTTTCAATCATTTCTTAATATGAACAAACAACAAAATGAATGCAATCATCCGATCGTGTATAAAACTCTCCTGGAACTCTATTAATTTAAAATTCCGGGGTGTTGTCTCGTAGCGCAATTAGGCTATTTCACTTGTACAATCGGATTCTACGTGGGAATTGTTCATTGATCCCAGCACACACTTTACTACTGCCTTTTATAATACTCAAGAACAACTTAAATTTAAAAAAAAAAGAACAATCTCGTTACGTGCTATGGATCCATTGATTGCGTGGTTTCCAGACGACACACGGTTCATCCAATAATCGCATTAATTAGCGTCGGTTTACCTTGAGAAGGGCTCAGCACACTTTTATGTTATTCGAAATACTATTTGAACGGGCACACGAGAGGGTTCTTTCGAAAATCGTAGAGAATGTTTCGCATTGGACTTTAGCATCTGCACAAATATTACTTGAGCTCCAAATGAACCAACGGCTCGAGGAATAATGTTATTTTCCTTTAATTAAGGGAGACGAATATGCCGAGTTATTATAAGCCTCCGAGAATTTTTTTGAGGCGATAATTAATGCATATGCGAGTATGGCTATGTCCTCAGGAATCTGCTACTCTCTGCCTTTGAATAGATAATATTTACAATTAATCCGATGTTAAGAAATGTACAGAAATTAGCAGTACACGAGTCGTTGAAAATCATTATGAAACAATTATTCATTTTTACCAAACGAATGATAAAGTAATTGATTGACGAATCATCAAAATGGAAAATCATCTATTACAGATAATAATTGGGGGTGTACAGAAGCAAATTTTGGAGCGGTAGCGCAACGTGATTCGGGAATTGACGCGATTGAAAACTTTGGCCTCTGTGGAAAAAAAAAATCACCTTCTACTGCTCGACTATATTAGAAAAAACCCCTACAAGACTCGCGGGAGAACATAAGTTTTATCTTCGTTTTACTCGCTACTCTCAAGTTTCTGGAATGTTACAAATAAATAAATGATACAATGAGAAAAGAAATAAAAAGAAATATTTAAAAGTATTGAAATTTGCGAGAGAAAACGTAGAATCGTATCTCGTATGATTCGCGTCGACTGCGTTTGTCCATTAAGCAGGTTTTCAGTTTTGGAATTGGAATAAAGCTTCATGAATCTAAACAAACGAACGAACGATGCTCAAAAAACATGATTAATAAATATTTGGCAAAATTGAGAGGTCAAACAGTTTATTCTTCTTTTCTTCATCATTCTTCTTTTTCATAGCTGTATATAAATGATTATGCCTATGATATATGATATACAAAATTCATACTATCTAACCGAGTGTAAATACATCTTCTTCGAGAACGCTTGTGATTGTAATAGCCCTTCCAAAACCCAACTAAACCTTTGCCAAGACAAACGAGTCGTAATCGAGGTTGTGATAATCGCGTCGAGCCGCACGATTCATTAGCGTAAATGACTCGTTCGGCAACGGATCTTCGTCGACGATACGGAGCGGAAGGGATCATAAGCGGAAGAAGAAACCCGAGGTAGTTAAAAACATCGAGCATCGTGAAAAAACACAAAATTCGACTGAACATGATAAACGATAAACCGGCAATAATAGAAATGTTATTAAGGGATGGAAAAATTCGGCCGTTCGAGGGGTTGGGACAGAGCAGCGAAGACGCCGCCTGGGCTAAGCCCCCGGCCGGGCCGAATTAATCCGACTTCGTGTCTTTTCGTTCTTCTTCTCGTCGTATTATCTCTGTTCCTCTGTATCTGTTTATCTTGTTAATCAGTAAGAAGTAGATAGTAAGTGAACAGTATTAATATTAATGCTAATAATTAATTATTACAGTAGTATTAGCCAGTAGTTGGTAGTATTAGCGGTCTTAAGGGGTCGTAAGATATTTCGTAAATGGTTGTATTTTGTTTTCTCGTCGACGACGTAAACAGGAAAAGAACTACCTATTTCCACAAACTCACTGTTATGTTTTTCTTTTATGTTTGTTTTTTTTTCTCAAGAAAAGAGAGAAATTCAGGTGAGGACAATAATTTTTCTTCGTGAATCGCGTTACACAGAGAAGAGGCGTTTAGCGAATTCACTTAAACTCAACCCAAGTATATAGTGATATACTCACACACCATGAGAGATCAGCTGATAGCTCGGTATTTTTTCCACTTACTTTTTTCTTTCGTTTTATTATTTTTGTTTTCTGTTTTTTTTCTGTTTATTATAATGAAATTGTAGCCAACAGTCGTGGACTTAGATCAAATCTGCGACGTTCGTTGGCATTTCATCGATGGTGGTATTGTAGAATTGTTCAATATCATTCATAGTTCTCTTATCATCAGCAGTCACGAAATTGATTGCCACTCCTTTACGACCGAAACGTCCACCACGTCCGATTCTACAATGTTATGAAAGCAAGTCGTTCATTAGTTACACGAACGAAAATTACCCAAAAGAATGTTGGAAGAGCGAAGATAATGCGTTTAGAAAAAAACAAATTTGTACTTAGTGTAGTTCTTTCAATTATCATATGTAGCTACGTACAATAGAAAATATAAATTCGCCCAACATACCTGTGAATATAGTTCTCCCGGTTTGATGGAAGATCGTAGTTGATAACAAGAGATACTTGTTGAACATCGATGCCTCGAGCGAGTAAGTCGGTTGTAATCAGAACACGCGAGGATCCTGTACGGAATTGTCTCATGATGAGATCACGCTCACGCTGCTCCATATCTCCGTGCATAGCAGAGACCGTAAAATCACGTCCGTGCATGCTGTCGGTCAACCAGTCGACCTTGCGACGTGTGTTGCAGAATATAACAGCTTGAGTGATACTCAAAGTGTCATACAAGTCGCACAAGGTCTCGAATTTCCATTCCTCGCGCTCGACGTAAACAAAGAATTGTTTAATACCCTCGAGGGTGAGCTCTTCCTTCTTCACGAGAATACGGATGGGCGAACGCATGAAAAGTTTCGATACGTCGAGCACGTCATGTGGCATAGTCGCGGACAACAAGATAACCTGCAAATATTTTCATAAACTCAGTTTTAGAATAGACTTCTTTCTTATACATTCCAAGCTAAGAAAAATAAGCTTTTTTTGGAACTTGGAACAGATTCGTGTAAGAAATTTTGTAGAGATCGCACTCACCTGAACTTCGACGGGGAGAAGCTTAAACACATCTTGAATTTGATCCTTGAAACCACGAGACAGCATTTCATCGGCTTCATCGAGCACGAACAGCTTGATCAAATCTGTACGCAATGCACGGCGATTTATCATATCGCAGACTCTACCGGGTGTACCAACGACAACATGAACGCCAAGTTCCAGCTTGCGCATATCTTCGCGCACATTCGTACCGCCGATACATGCATGACATTGTGCATGCATGAAGTCACCAAGAGCGATTACCACTTTTTGGATCTACAAATAATTGATTATTCGATTAGTCGATAGTTTTATAAAATTGTTCTAATGTATGCTTAATTTGACAAACATACCTGCTGAGCGAGTTCACGGGTGGGAGCAAGAATCAAAGCCTGGCAGTCATTGATGCTTGTATCAATTTGTTGCAAGATAGAAATCGAGAATGTTGCAGTCTTACCAGTACCTAAAAATGATAGTGCATCGTTAATTCTCATTTTGTTCTGTTATATATTTTTGCCTAAATCTTTGCAAGAGATTTGTTTCCTCAATGATTTCTATTTTATACCTTATAATAGATTTGAAATTATTTATTGTTAGTTCAAAGAAGGAGCAAAAAGAAAAGGGAGATGTAAATTAATTTTGTCTAGCTAGCTTACCAGACTGGGCCTGGGCGATAACATCATGTCCTTTTACACATGGTAAGATAGCACGCTGTTGAATAGCTGATGGTTTCTCAAAACCGTATGCATAAATACCACGGAGAAGTTCTTCCTTCAAGTGCATATCATCGAAACTATCCACGATCTGAGAAAAAATTTTAAATTGTTATATGACAGCAGGGCGAAGACTCGCTTCGTGGCAAAATCCAAACATTTTGGCTGACGCGGAGACTTACTTCTTCCCAGTTGGACTCAATGAGACCATCGGGCTCCATTCCCGCAGGGCCATCGTAGGTCGATTGTTCGCTTTCGCTTGGACCATTTTTAGATTCGCCCTGCCATTGATCCTCGTTCCTGAAACATGTTATCATATAAAAATATCGAGCCTCATAATAATCCTTGCTTCGTAGACACTGCGGGATGGATTTCTTCACTTGGGACAAGTTTAGCTGTCTATTCAAGATAAATATCGAATAATCATAGATTCTGAGCGATTAAATTATCAAAAATAAAACAAAAACGATCGAAAGTATTAGATCTTTACGATGAATCTTGAGCGAGGAGAGCTATCTCTGCTCAGTTAAAATATCATCGGCATAGACCTTGAACTTTGATCTGTGGTCATTACCGAAACGACTTGTTCGGTAAAAGTCGCGTATTTTGTATAGACGCAAATTTTTAAATTAATTTCAATGCATCCACTCACTCTTGTTGGCTCATTGTGCTAATAACGGCAGATTTGACGAATTATCCGAGCAAACCGATGACTCGTTGAATCTGAGGAACGCTCGTAGATATGAGTCATAAAAAAACACACCTGGAGGGCATAAAGATCGTGAAAAAAATGCGATGCATCAAGTGCATCAAATATGCCGTGGGAAGATTCTAGGTTACTTCGGATTGAAATTAGTGTCTTTTGACGATTATGTGAGATACTCGATTGCAAATGGTGTTAGAAATGTGACGATTAGATTGGGAAAGAAATTCTCGATGATTCCGTGAGACGAGTTGACAGTGACTCACACTAGTCACGCGAAAGCATGGTGGCTGTATAAGACAAGATAATTCAGAGTAGAGCCGTGAGCACAAGTAAATGTACTTCTAAGAAAACAAGTAGATTGAAAAAAATAAAATAATTGTCGATGTGTCAATCACAATGATTAAAATTGAAGGGTTAGATAAATTTTTCGATCGATACGCAGAGCGTGGCTGCTCTCCGGAAACGAGGGAGCGTTATCGCGTGGTCTATCGTAACGAAAGCGTGGTCGGATCTTTATACGAACGAGGTTGTCCTCACTGAATAAACCACAAGAGTATGCGACAAATACGATCTCCGAAGGATTTTAACGAACGTCAAAAGTCTACGAGCCGCCTCGAAAACTACAACCAACGATATTTCAGTCACGGCGATGCTTCAAAAACACGAGATTCGAAAGAAAAAATATTCGCGAATTCAACGTAGAAATGTGACAATAAATTTTGCCGCACGCCATGTTGTCAGCTAAAACCCATGCAATCGTCGGATTGCCACGGGGTTTTTCGAATTTTCACGGCGAACCTCTGGCCCGTACCGTAGAAGTTATAGTCGCAGCGTCGACGCGTTGATTAACGATTCCAATTGTACGCACGAATGAACTTATCGCAACGATTAATCCGGGTGAAAAAATAGAACTTACCTTCGTTCAGGCGTATACGACATGTTCCACTCACGGGTAGCGCGACGGAAAGGACGAATTCCTATTGCGTCACACGAAATATAGTTATGAACACCGCACAATGGCGCTGCAATCCAAACCTTTTTTCCAAGTTCTTCCAATGCTAAATGACGTAAAATGTGACGTTTTTACGATAAACGAAGACGCGCACAAGCTTTACGAATGATTATCGCCTTAATTGTGTGACGCTTTGATGATTTGTGACAAGATTAAAAGCGTCGGAGAGTTACTGCGCAGAAAGGAAGTTACGTATATTACCCAGAGGACACTCTGTTCGCGAGAGTGGGGAAAATCGCGGGAAACACAAACGTCTTTTTCATACGCTTAAACAAAAACCGTACTTTCTTATATTTTTTTTTTTTTTTTCAAAAATAAATTTCAAACCTTAAACCAATGATAAAAACACATCTTTCAGACATTTTTTGATGGCATATAAATTTAATCGATGTAAAGAAAATATAAAAAAACAGGATTGCATTTAATTAATATTTCAACCACTATTTTCCAACGGATTCTTTTGTATCAAGATATTTGTAAGTCGTCAAATATTATGAGGCTTAAATATTACTCAATTTTTATTCCAATACGTACCACTTTTTTCTCACAAAATGTATTAGCTTCGACAGTAGAAACATGTTATCCACGTCATCGCAATATTTTCAAATTTATTTAAGAAACAAAAATGGTGTCCGCGACGAAAAATGTTACAAGACTTTTAAATGTACTAAGATTTGAGAAAGCATCGTCACGAGACATGAATAAACTGACGGGATTAATCCCCGGAATATGGTCCCGCAATAATTCAACCGGATTTATTCGTATGCTATGACAGAACGATAGGTCCGCTTCAATATATACAAATACAGATCGTTTTTAATCATGCGATGGAGACAAGCTGGGCTTCCAGGCATCTGGCAACTGATGCTATTTTGTTTACATCAAACGAGGACATTTGAACATTGTCCTTCTTAACGTATATACATACATATATCGACTTGTATTATTTAAATTCGCAAATAGAAATTGGATCATGTTTTATATACATTTAAAATATATTTAAAACTTTGACCACAGCCTGTATGAAAATGGGAATCGCAGATTTTTGTTAAAACTCTCATTTCAACGTATAACGAGTTGTAAATATAACAATCAATAACTTATAGTATTTTCTATGTATGAGTATTCATAGACCATAAAATATTATTAATAATTATTTATATCCCTGATGCGATGCCTTTTCGAAGTACAACAGTACAACTTTCCATACACATATTCATTTTGGTATCTTAGAAAAATATATTTGGAAAATACTCGTCACATATGTTCTTGGTGAATACTTTCCCGTCGAATATTATGGACTGTCTCCAAGTACTTATGAAAATTATGAATAATGTAGGCTCATATCCATTTACAAAATTCGTAAGAACAAAAAGATCACTGTCTGATAAAATTTAATTGCAATGATTTAGTGAACTGTTTTGTAGAAAAATGATGCGAATATCAGTACGCAAGATAAATCATAAGGATAATACTAATTCATTAGAATATTTATATCAAACTAGTATGTTAAGTTTTTACAAACTTTATCTCTTACAACCTTCTATTCGATACGATTTCGTATAAACCGTTCGTTTTCTTACCGGATGTTATATCAATACGAGGAGGAAAGCAGCTCACAAAAAAGCACAGCTGAGTATGAGAAATAAAACAGCTATTGGGAATATCGTGTACATGCCCATTCTTGGATGGCAAACCGATATCAGCAATGATATATCATTCTGGTCATGATCGATGCCGTCTTTGGTTGGAACTTCGACGATAACGCGATCGTTCGATAACATCGTGAGTGGAAAAGTACACTCGGTATTATTCACACAAGATTTCGTGACATTTTCGTACTGGAATGTTGGCTTGTAAATGTCGAATAGAGCGTGTATGTCGTTAAAAACAATGTCGTTGTCACTGTAAAATATGTAATAATAATAACCATCCTCGGATACATCGTGACGAGTTTGCATGTATTTTCCATTAACGAGATAGCTGACGTTGGTGCACATATCGGACGGTTCAAATTCTTGAGCAAGAAGTACCTGACCCTCGTAACAAGCTAACAAGCCCTCCTCGAAACTAGACACAGACGATTCCGAGGAATTTCTCAAGGCATTGCCACCATGTTGTATTCCATGATCCAACAAAGCTGGAGGTTTTACAGGTTCTTGATTTCTCTTGTACCGTTCATGTTTGGAATTTTTCACGACGTTCTTTGCAATATCATCGCTCTCCTCGCCTCCTTCGTTGGGTCCAACGGCAGTCAGCTCTGTTTTAAGAGACTTTACTTTTGCTGCGTCGATAAAGATTTTTAAATACCGAATATCTCGCTTTTCCCGCGAATGTTTCGAGTTCTCGACGATATGTCCTGGCGTCGATGTTGCCTGGGTATGTTTCTTCTTATGACGTTTTCTCTGGTGAATTTTGTAATCGTGAACATGTTTTTTTGTATGCCTTAATCGTCTTGTTACGTTTCCACTTTCAGACTTGCTGTCATTCATGTGTTTGTGCACGTAAGATTGGGCAATTTTTTCCAATCTTGCGAGTTCTTCGTTGTCGGTGTTTTGTGCATGTTGTATCATGATTTTACGATCCTTAAATTTCTTTGGCCTAGCAATGTGTTTATCGGATAACAAGTCGTTTGCATGAGTCACGGTTTTCGTTGGCTCTTCGAAATCGACGATTTGAGCGTTCGACTCAAATGTTATTTTCACCTGTTCGTTAGCCTGTGGCATATAAATTCCCGTTGTGTGTGCCTTATTTTGATTGTGGTCTAACATTCCACATGTGCGCAAACTTCGATCACCCTTCACTACGAGTATCGAAGCTCCTGGAAATCTGTAATAAAACAAACGCCATTGGCAAAGAACATCTTTCGATACTTAGCAAATATCGTAATCTTTTTTTCCCTAACTATTTCATACCTGGAGCAAACACTCAATGCAACGGTCGCTCCTCTAAGTAAATAAAATCCCCAATATTCTAGAGTGTCGTCTGGTAATGTCATACTCTTCTTCAACCTTATATGCTTTCTGTACGTCGTTATTTCCGGTCTATGACCCATTTGGAATGCATTAAATGTGCCGTTCATTTTAAGAGTCTGAGCCTGCAAAACAAATGTTATTAAATCTTTTCTATAAAAATTCGTCCACTAAATATTTCTGCATTCATTGAAAAATGACTCACCGAACAAAATATGGTAGAAACACCATCGCTCATTTCTAGAATATCCGACTCCGTCACTGCATACACAACATCCGCATAGAGATTGTGCCGAAGGTACAATGGTACCACAAGAAGTGTTATAGGCAATAAAGTTGTCAGAGCGCAAAAAATGATTACTCTTTTTACACCGTGCATCTTTCATGACCTTAAACAAAACATATACAGTAAGTAAATAATTATGAAAACATACAAATTTAATCATAAAAACATTTCATGTTTGTCATAACATGAACAGAAATATTTCTTGGCGATAAGAAAAGATTGACTAAACAATTAGTTTCCCCATTGAAGATTTTTTCCTCCTATTCAACTGGTGAACAGCAATGCTGTTACAAATTTATGTTATGGGATTTCAAGAATTGTAAAAGTTAGTTATTCTTTCCTAAAAATTATGCAGCTCTCGATTCTCAAGAATAGATATACTTATTTATTTTATGAGTGCTTAAGTAGTGTGCGATACCACTACTTATGTCATTTATAATTCATCTTTGATTAAGTTGTCGATGCTGATAATTTTTCGCCTAAAAATCTTAACCACATGTTTAATGATTTCCCAATAAATAAATACACTCGTAATATAAATACACTCGTATGTTACCATATAAATTTCACATATACATAAAACATACAATTTGTAAACCAATGAGAAAATACCAACGATAGTATTAGGAACGAACAAAAGTTTGCACAAATTACCTTCTCGTCTAATGTCGTCGCAAGTCACAAAACACTCGCATTACGAAAAATACGATGGTAAATGTAGAAAATCTAATATAGTATGCCGGGCGAGATATGTTTATTAGATACGAATGGGTGGGAAGGCACATACGTCGGTTGATCATGATTAACATATTTTGTTGGAACAAGTGATGAGAATAAGGCCGCTTGACACGACGCAGGTGATAATACATCCTGTGCTATTTCAAAGCCAAGTTTATGAGACTCGATATTCCACGATATACGTACGATTCATTTATTATCGTGGGACAAGATCGTTGGTTCTTTTAGTTCACGGGAAGAGACAGTATGAGCGTTGCGATCGAATGTTTGTCGTTTTGACAGTTTGTTGTCGTTGAGACAGTGCGCTTTGGCTGTGGTGCAACACGCTTTGTTGACCGAGAATCAAATGCTATTATTAGAACGGCTGTGACTCTTATTTGCATCTGCGTTTTAATTTTTCTTTTGTATCGAATATTATAGAAATTCGCGTATGAAACTCGTATTTGTGGACGAGTACGTTCGATGATAGAGGATTTTAACTCACGAGGCTCTGCCAAGAATTCCACTCCCAAATCTATATAACGCTGTCTCCTTCTTAGGAATGTTCCCGCGATGTACTCTCTCCTTCTCTCTTGAAAAAGAACAACGATAAGATAAACTTAGAATATGTAGTAAGGACGCAAAGAAAGTTTCCGGAGATCCTCACAAGGGACTACTTTGCGCTACTTTAATTTTGGAAGATGAGCGGGCACTAAATAATTTTCGACCTGTCTGACCTGACAAATCGATAAATCTAATCAATACGCTACATGTATGCATATATATATATATATGGCTGATGCTGTGCATCAGCCAGATGGCTAGCAGCAGTTCTTATCAAATGCTGGGTGATGTTTTTTTCCCGTCTAATTCACGTGTGCAGCCAAAGAAAAGAGAGACAAAAATAAAAAGACACTTGCAGTGCCATCTCTGAGTGCGCAACTACACCTTGTACACGCATACTAATTTTAGTATCGATCATCGATCGAATGTGGAATGCGTTGTACTGTACAAATGTATTGGTATTTCCACTATTTTCATCTCTTATCTATGGCAATTGATTTTACATTTGACTATGATCATACTTGCTGAACCGTCTTCTATTATCACCAGAAGAATTAATTATAAAGAATATTTTCAGATAAGAGAATTTGGTGATTCAATACTTTAAATGACATAATAACAGTTTAAGATAGCACAGCACAAGAATAAACAAAGGTTCTTGCATATATAATTTCCAGCGTCTGAATAAATTTTGAATAATTGCATCATTTGTTTGTTTAATTGTCAATGGAATATCCGGAAGGAAATATGATTAATTTACTGGGATAACATTAGTAATGACAATATCGAACTTTTTGTATCGCCAATTTCATGCAAGATAAGACTGCAATGTCCCAAGCAGCCTCACCTGTTATAATTGTAGCCACTGCAGACGCTTAGATGAAGAAGCTACTACTAATAATAATTTCGCCAAATCTTTTTCTTACCGATTGTATTGTTTTTGCCCAATTCCGATATGGTTTAAGATGTCTTCGCTGATCTTCATTTTTTTTTCAAATACTCCAGCTGGACCGATAAGAAGTATGAAGCATCTACTGGAAAATTGATAACTAGCGTGAATCACTGTCGTACTATACTTTGATGATCCAAATTATTACATAGTTTATGACACGTATTTTTCTATCAAAAATATTTGTTTATATTTGCCTAGGTCGGGAGGCTTCGGTTCGATGCGTGAAATCGAAGTTTGATGTAATGATCGTTTGCTTTTTCAATGCAGCATGATATGATTTCAGATTTAGAACTATTGTTGCCTTATCGAATTTAGTCGATACTTAATCAACATCACTTCTTGTTGATAGCTCACCACTATCATTTCAAACACATACATAAAGCAATGATTTCTCAAACAATAAAATTTGTATAGAAATTAAAATATTTGAGATGACAAACCAATATGGAAATAGATAAATTTAAATGATAATTTCATTCAGATATTCATAAAGCATTTTTATTGATATTAATTGCAGCATCTTTAATCAATTTCAATGTGTCATTATAAGTACGATTCAACAAGTGGTTGAATGTAAGAAAATAAAAATTCTTGAATTTTGTACATTTCTGCAATAAAATGAACCTTTCGTTACTCAGATAAGTTAATACTTGATGTGATCTCCCAGTATCCATCCTTGTTTTTGTTGACCCGATGACATAAGTGTATGGTGTCCAATGTTATTTCACCAAAATAGTAATCCTTGTATGCCTGAAATATAAACAATGTATTAATTAGCTATCAATAAAATGCAATTGAGTTATTGAATGTATCTTTCATTTTTATACCTGTAATATGTTTGTTGCATCGAATTTTTCTGCACGTTGGAAATGTGGTGAATCTTTATCCAACAGGTATGATGCATTCATGAGTGTCAAATGCAAAGAAACTTTCTCATCCCTCGTCTTTACTAAGCCTACAAAAAATATTTGAATAAAGTATATCTGTTTTTACGCATTTATCGAAATTAATTATTATGCCTCGTTATTATTTTTAGTAAACACAGAAATTGACCTTTTTCAATGAAAACTGCAACCACTTCATTTGCCAATTCTTGTACAACGTTGGACTTTGTTATTACTTTGCTATAAACTACAACAACTTTTGAAGGATCGCTTTCCATACTTGCAAGCCCTTGTGCTGTTATGTGTATAGGACCTGCCTTTTCAACAAGTGGTCTAAAAATTAAAAATAGACCATAAGTAATTTCCTAACAGTTCAGACAATTAATTTACGATAAAAAATCCCATTACTTAATAATCTTTTCCTTGCATTCCGCCAGAGCCTCAATTGCTATTTTCTCTTCATTTTCATCCGCTGCTGTAATCATTGTCAATGTAAGATGCAACTTTTCAGGATCTTGAAACAACCCTTCCTGTATACCTCGAGAATCTAGATCAGCTTCAGACATTACACTGTTTTTGAATTTCTCGAAATTCGATACTATAGTTTTGTCCATCATAGGTATTGATAGAAAATGTGTGGGTTTTAATTTCTGTCTCGAACTCTCGACCAACAAATCTATTCGATGACGGGCCGATATTATGCTCGATTCGGTTGGTCCAAATATTACTGCAAATACAATTGCAAATACAAATACAATAATAATTTTGTGAGTGAAATAAAATAAAATATGCTCAACCATTAAATTTCCTCAGATTGTCTCACGAATTAATGTGGAACAATTGAATTCTGCTTAATAATTCTTTGAAAATGTTTCTTTTTATACCTATATCACCATATTCTCCCAATCTTGGTATTTTAATGGTTGTCCTTGTATCAGTTTGTAATTTTTTACGCTGCTCTCCCTTCGATCCTATGAGAAACCGAAAGAATACCCTGGAACGTAAACAAATTTTTACAGATCGGTATATCAGATTGGTATAAAAATTGGTATTGGCGAAACATACGCAGGTACATAAAACGAATGTTTGTATCCCCCTTCTTTGGTAGGTACAATATCAATATCCACGGGGCAAGTATCTTCATTGAGGTCGGTAAATTCTTGTGGATTGGAATCTTCGACATAAGGGGTCGAAGCGTGATCCTTGGCTGACCAGGCCCCGCTTTCGAAAAATCTGTAACATCGTCCTTCTATCCAAACCAACTTGGGCTTAAGCACGTCCATTTGTATATCGGTGCTGCGAAAATGTGTTTGCCAAGATATTGCAAGCCCTGTTTTTAGGGCAATATTGTTTCGTAATTTCAAACGACAGTGTATTCGCTCACATCACCGGCATCATCACAATACTAACTGCAAATAAACACTGTGAAATGACGCACGCAGCAGCTCGTTTGTTAAGGTAGGTTATGCTTCAGTGCTGCCTTCGAAGTCCGTGGTGGTGCTTCGAACCATGTAGCAAAGGGAAGGAAATTTCGTGCATAGCAATGGTGCTGTTTATCTGTAGTTGTAGAGCTGCCAGAAGACCGATGGAATGTAAACAAATATAACAAAAAGATGTCATAAACAAATGTATAAACATGAGGATGATTTACGCGAAATGAACGAATAAATAAGAGGGGTTTGTTTACGAATAACCACACAATGTCAGGTTAGTTTATACACTTGCCATCATTTTATCGTGACTGAAAGCACGAGGATGTTTGTTCTTGAAGCCCAAAAGCCTAATCTACGCGTGCAAGACGTACACAGTGCGAACGTTTCCTGTACGTGAACGTTTTCTGTACGTTTTCTGTACGTCCAAAACAGATTAGGTTTCTAGAGTTAATGACGGTCAGATTGCACCTTAGTTAAATACTTTTATATTTCATGCACTACTGCTACATTCTATACAAACATGGTTTCAGGTACTAATTATTCCAAAGACCAAATCGAACAAAAGCGATTACAAGCGCTTCGCCGTAAAGCGGAAAAGGAGTCTAAGAGTAACAATCATGGAGTCAGTAGCAATGATACTTCCAGAAGTCCATTCGCTCAAAATAGGTTCTATCCAGCGAAATCTGAAAATAATCAACAAGCTGTTGGACACTACAAACCTTCTTTCAATGTGGCCCAGCACAGTTCGAATAAAAGTAGTCCAGGACCCATGAGGACACCCAAATGGAGTAACAGGCATAACCCTATAGAACCGCAAAACTTTTTTGGGGGGAAAAGGGTTATAACTGGCACTTGCGCTATGGTAACAGAATCAACATTTATAGTCGACGTTGAATATAATCAGAGACTTGTAGAAGTTTTTAAAACTATTCCTAGTAAATTATATGGTGAGTATATCGATTAGCGTATATTTTATTACTTCTTGAATCAATATTTTCCAAAATTATGGGATGTTCAAGATTGCTGTACATAATAATTGAATTTCTTTCTATATTGATTAAATTACTCATTACAGTAATTTCTTTTAAATGTATATTTTGTATTCATTAGATCAGAAAACCAGACGTTGGAATTTTCACATAACAGACTATGACAAGTTGATAACAGAGTGTAATCAAATAAAGTCTGAAGTTGCAATAATAGGAATCCCAAAATATGTGCTGCAGGTATAATATAATAATTTTAATGTAAAACTGAATAGGTTCACATATATCATGTCTTGTTTTCTTGATTCGTCGACTATAAAGATATTCAAAGGCATAAATAAAAAGAGGAATGAAAAGGTGGATACAGAATTCAGGGATCTTTCATCGATCGATAGCAAATTAACAGAAAGTCTCATGCCTTTCCAGCGCGAAGGAATTTGGTAATTGTGGAACATTAAACTTTCGTTTCAACCGTTTTCTAAATGTAATTAAATAAATACACTTAATTTTTTTCAGTTATGGAATATCGAAAGGAGGTCGGTGTTTCATAGCCGATGATATGGGCCTCGGAAAAACAATACAAGCTTTGGGTTTGGCTCATTACTATCGTGAAAATTGGCCACTTCTGATCGTTACACCTTCATCTGTGAGGTGATGTTCGATATGCATCCTCAATTTACCAAATTGCACTCGAATTTCAGATCCTATAAATTTCCGATATTTTTTCAATGGTTTATTATGAATATTTAAATTTTTCATTTCATAAAATGCTAAACAAAAAAGATACCAGTGGTCCGAAGCAATTTTCAACTTTCTCCCATCCGTACCGACTCAGTATGTGCAACACTTTACCAGTGGCAAAGACTCCATCACAGACGCCAAAATAACAATTGTTTCGTACGATCTGTTGACCAGATCTCTCGAACTGTTTCAACGTCGTACTTATGGCTTCCTCATATTGGTTAGTAGACTGTTTTCACATTAAAAAATAATGTCTCACAAGTAAATATCTAAATATATTCGTAAAAATTTGTAATCTTTATAAAAATGTAAAGCAGTTTTTTAATCCGCATAATTTTAGGATGAATCTCATACAGTAAAAAGTGGAAAATCGGCGAGAGCCAAATCCGTTGAACGCATAGCAGCTCACGCGCGTCATGTCGTACTACTAAGTGGAACGCCCGCGCTCTCACGACCCATAGAACTTTATTCTCAAATCAAGCTCATCGTGCCCTCGTTTATGGGGTAAAGTCCGCATGATTCTTGTAGCAAGTAAAAACCACTGTTGATTACACGAAGAATACTTTTAGATATCATGAGTACGGCGTTCGATACTGCGCTGGTATAAAGAAATCTTTTGGCTGGGATTACTCCAGCTCGTCGAACATGCAAGAATTAAATTTGTTGTTGAGAGCATGTTGTCTGATAAGACGATTGAAAGCTGATGTGCTAAAACAATTACCAGCAAAAATCAGGTATGTAAATTGATGCTAAAAAATCGGACATTTCGATGCGGCTATTTAAATCACGGTTAAATTCCAGGCAAGTTGTAATATTGGATCCAACATTGATCAAAAAAGCATCCAAAAGTGCCAAACTTATTGCAGCAAAGTTGACTAGCCAGAAGTTGGAGAAATCCGAAATGAAGAGTGCTATACTCCAGTATTATCACGAATCCAGCGATCAAAGACTTGCTGCCGTCTGGTGTGTATCATTTAACACTTCATTTTGTTTGCAAAATATTCGGTGATAACAAAAATCTTCATATTGCAGTAATTACGTAAGTGATCTGGTTGAAAGGGGACAAAAATTTCTTATTTTCGCCCACCATCATAACGTTCTCGAGGCGATATCCGAACTTCTGGATTCAAAGAAAATTCGGTATATTTTTTTCCTTATGCGACCAAACTTTCATATCTTCATAGTGATTTGTAATGGACTTTTTTCAGATTCATACGTATCGATGGCAAAACGTTACCGGAGCAGCGAAAGAATCGGGTAGATCTGTTTCAAGAGTCAAATGATTGTCTCGTTGCGGTATTGTCAATAACTGCTGCCAACGCTGGAATAACTCTGACAGCAGCTCAGCTCGTTGTTTTTGCTGAACTTTTCTGGAATCCTGGAGTATGGTTATTCGTTGCAAACTTTAGAAGAAATGTGACAATTCGCAAAAACGAATGACTGTTTTTTTACAGATTCTTTGTCAGGCCGAGGACCGAGTGCATCGAATAGGTCAGGCTAATAGCGTGGTGATTCAGTATCTTGTGGCGAAAAACACAGCGGACGATCATCTCTGGCCGCTCATACAACAAAAAATAAGCGTTCTAACAAAAGCCGGCCTTGATCAGGATTTTTCTTTGAAGAAAGCGGAGGTTTCCCAGCAAACATTGTATAATGAAACATCCCCGTCAGCGAAGCAACAACAAAGAACAATGGATTCGTTTATAACAATCTCCCCGTCGAATCAAACGAAAAACTCGCCATCAGCAGATGATCATAGTCAAAATAAGTCTGTGGAGGATTATGATCATTTGCTCGATCTTGACGACGACGATTTCGTAGACATTGATCTCGATAATTTCTCGTGATACTGAAAGACTCAAATTGATAATCATTGAAATAAAACGACAAAATGCGATTTAAGAAAGTGTACAGTAATGACGCGTCTGTTGTTAAATATAAATACGGTTTGTACGGTTGTATATGTCATTAATTTACATTGTCTATCGAAAGAATTATTGCTGTATTTTTATATTTTAAGTGTCTTTTAAATGCGAACAATTAGAGGTTGAAAGGGTGATTATTGTAAGTTATTTATTTACGAGAGATTTCTGTTTCCGAATATACTACTCAGCTCCACTAATATGCATCCTCAATTCTTTGTTTAATGGTTTCCACCTATTAAGATTTCCCTTTTGTCCTGTATACAGAAGTTCTATCAGTCAAGAAATAAAGGAACTTGTTTATTTCAATTTTTGGGACAAAGTTGGGATATTTCCTCCTAACGTGAGAAATTTATAGAATAGCAAGAGTAGAAAACGGCGGTCACGGATAGCTGGATAGGTCGTCAAGACAACGGACGATCGCAACAAACATTTCAGTTCACAAAATATGTCAACGCTCGATGTTTTCACATGTCCGGTAGTTTATAAACATAAAACAAAATGGTTTTCTTTCAGTTCGTTGGTTGTATCAGCGTTAATTGTCATTGCAATAATTTTTCCATTGATAATTGTTTATCACGCAGGGGGTAAGTAATTTTCTGTCTGTAACTTGATGCAGCCAGCTTAATATTCTAATTACCTCGGCTTAATAATTAACTACTTTTTATTTCATTAGGTTTCTGGCTCAGAAATCGTATCTACGTCGAAACGCCTTTAGTGAATTTCGCACACAGATATTTTTTCATGGGTGAAAAGGATTATAACGTCGATCCAATAGTTTGCTCGACGTTTTCTAAATACAAGGAGAATCCAATAAAGGACAACTGTACACTCGTCAAGGTAGACAAATTTCCTCACGCTACACGATTTTGCACTTGAAGCAATGTAACAATTTGTTTTCTTGTTGTTGCAGGTGCAAGAAATAGATCTGAATAAAGACAGGAGAAAAGACATTTTGAAATTTGAGGCTCGATTCTACAGCGATCAGCCGATAAGAACTTTGAGACTTTTGCTCTTTTTTCACATAGAATTGAAGGTCGGTATTTTTTTCTTTATCGTAGCTGGACTTAAAAAAAATCTTGTTAATGAAATATTTCAGGAACTTATCGAAGCTACGATCGAAACGATGACAGTTTTTGATTGTGCTTTGAGCCACGACGTTCAAAATGTTAATTTTATTGGTGACCTCAAGCTACAACAGAAGAGTCTCTTGAGGGTTGACAGCTTTCCTGAGGTGTACAATTACAGTGTCGAGATTGGTGACAAGACCCTCAGCGAAGTAGTGTCTGAAAATGCGAGAAACCAGTGTAAGTGGAATATTTCCATTGATATGACATCTTACTTATTTATCGTTCTATCTCATACTTGGCATTTTTGTCACAATTATTCAACGCTATTTATTTTCAGTATCTGCACGCTTGACAAATACTCAAGTTACTTGGCAAACAGGATTCTCGAGCGACGAGGCGATCATCCTTTCTGGTGAAATTTTTTATTCGGAAGAATTGATACATTATCAACCAGGGCTCTGGGAAGAGCTCAAGTGGGCATGGATACAATACTTATCTGTGCTTCTTGTATTTGCGCACGTTAGTACGCGAACGCTCCACTATTTGTTCACCAATAGACATCTCAAGAGTTACATTATAGTTCCCTGGAAAATCGAATAGGAATTACTGCCTTTTCTATGTAAAAAGAAATTTTTAATAACAAAATATTATAAAAATGATTAAAAATCCAGTTTTCAATGCTTCAAGAAATCATCATGCTACAGACTCGGTCATTTATCGCAAAACGAATTTGGTAACTTGCGACCGATAGTAATAATAGCGGTTGATTGATAAACTTCTTCACCATGCAGGTTCCATTAATCCAGTAACGATGGAAAGCCAAAGTTCCAAATTATCAAACAGTAGAACGTTGCATACAATTGTATTTTTTTATTTTTTCGAGATAGTAAGATTTTTTTTTTCTCTATAGAGCACCTTACATTGCATTCTTTCTATGAATACAATTCTGTATAATTCGTGAGACTATAAAATTAAGAAAGAAATTAATGAATTTCACTTAAGTCAAAGTAATAAAAAAAATAATCCACCTATCAAAAAGGACCCTGAAATTATACTTTGTTATATCTCCATTTTATTTTTAAATTAGTCACGTGCATCCTCGATAGATCTTTGGTATTTTTTTGTTCGTTCATTATTCATCATCAACATGTGATATCAACAATAACACGGGCAGGATCGATATGAGTCTTTCTCTCCCACCAACCCTCTCTGCCCAGGTTAGTCTCGTTATCGCTGCCTCCCCCTTGCTTTAGCCGTACACGTTGCTACCCCCTCGGCAAACTCCTCTTACCGCAATTCTCTCTCTGTAGTTTCGTTCTGTGTTCACTGAAAACGGAGACTGCGCGCACCCGTCGCTTGCTCGCGTCATCGTGCTATATGCAATCAACCCCTCAGATACACATACGCAGTTTCAACGCTAAGTGTTTCTCTCTCTATCACTCGTTTTTTTCTTAGTCTTTCAATGGAACATAATCTCCGGCGACACTTTACGTTTGTTTGATCGGTACATATCATCAATTCCTGCGTCCTGACAAGACAACACGTCTGGAATGAAAAGAAAAATGCATTGAGTGACCAGAAGACATGAGTGAGCATTTGTCGTTATGTTATACAGTTGGTATATTAAGTCTCGTCGGTTGGATCATTACTTTATCTTTTATCTCCCACTCTCTCTCTCTTTCTCTTTCTCTCGGACGGCGTAAATTGATACCAGGCAGCATCCTTTATCCCAATGACGGTCGATGCGACGATTGTTATAAAGATCTACGAACCAATATACTTTATCATTTTCGTAGCAAGTAGTTTACTTTAAAACAAGTGTCTAAAATGATTTGGAAATTATTCTGCAAATTTTTACATAACGACAATTATATTTTGTCTCATGATTGGTGGTTTATGCTCATTAGTTTGGAAGCAGGGGTGTAATGTGGATTTAAGAACATGAAGAAAACAGCTCTAAAAATTCTGATGGAAACCAATGAGAGAGCCATAACAATAAGAGTATGCTAAAAGTTATAATGGGTGAGAAGATAGTTACTATGTTACCATGACTACCATCCTAGCTATGGTGAAAGAAATATACAATACAAACATATGCTTTGACGATAGCTATTCAGTTTTTGAGACTTGTTGCAATAATTAAGAAGTGTTTTTTACTGTAACGGTGAAATATTAGTAATGTATCTTTATGTGTGAAAAAATACAGGCTTTTTGCAACCAGCGATATTAATGAGAATATGTGAAAAAGCATGGGCATGCCACACAAAAGCGTCTCGCCAAGTGCAAATATTTTGTTCCAAGAATGATATTATGCTTAATCCAGTGACATAAAAAATAAGCATGCATGGTTTATTTGTTACAAAGGAAGTGTGCGAACGAGAGAGAGACACAGAGAGAGATAAAGAGAGAGATTGTCTGAACAAAATACCTTGTTCTCGGTTATGATTTGCTGACAATGTCTCATGTTGGATATATAAACGAAGGAACGTTACTCGTTT
This sequence comes from Tryphoninae sp. A BG-2022a, assembly GCA_030522965.1. Lineage (NCBI taxonomy): Eukaryota > Metazoa > Arthropoda > Insecta > Hymenoptera > Ichneumonidae > Tryphoninae sp. A BG-2022a. Next base: position 29,519 of record JAPYZT010001532.1, read on the forward strand.
GTTACTCGTGTACTGTGTAGTGTCAGATGAATGCATTTGGGATCGTCCCTCCGTCAAATATTTACACGTAGCACAAATGTTGCCCAAAATCTCTCGAACATTATCGAAATTTCGTTAATTCTTTTGCTCCAGCAGATTAGTGAGGAATATTGAAAGCGTGTGCACTGAAAAAAGGACGTATTAAAAATGACAACGAGGTCAAAAGAAAAAGTCGTTGCGGCTTTTCGTAAATTATTCCGTTCGTCCGAGAAAATTAGTGAGCAAGAAGGCGCAGGTAGCAGTTCAACAAGCTCACCATCGAGACGATTACTGAGCCGTCATCATCGTTCAGAAGCGGTAACTCCATCGGATGGTGCGATGCCCGAAAATCCTGGAGCTAGTCACTCGGTTAGCAGTTTCTTCAAACCAAAGAAAACTGCTGGCAATTGTTCCCAGGTAATTGTTATGTAGGCGATTTTTGTTTATCTGTTCCACCATTTTTGTTTACATTCGCTTTGGACCGGTGAGCTAAACAATACTAATCAGTAAGTACCTGCATCAACTGTTTACCTTAAACCCGCATTGATAATATTACGGTATCTACAGAAATTGGATCGTTGAAAAAAGATGAAACACACTTCGCCATATTAAATTTTGACATTACGAGTCCAACTTTTCCACTATTCTTGCACAATACGCGTACTGTAAATATTCAACTGCAGATACCAAAATGGCGTATCATGGGGATTCCCCTACCCATTAGCCAATCCAACGTAACGAAAAAAATCCCTACGAAGAAATAGACATACACTGCAATTGCGAACGTCAATTTTTTGTCTCTAGACTGTCTGAGCATGATGAGCATTTTAAACAAAAATAGTCAAGCAACGCACTACCTTCCAGAAATGAGCACGTCATCTCTACGCTTTACTAGAGCGGGTATGCATGATGTTCGGAATGAAAAAGATTAAACTAAAATTTTTGCATTAATAAATTAACATGTGACGAGTCAGACCTTTAAGAATTTCTGATGGCGCCGTTTCATGAGAAGGTACTCAAGATTATTTTTTAATTTTATTATTTAATTAAAAGCTAAAAGTCAACATAACCTGAACAAACATGTGATATTTTTCACAAACATATAAAATGTTAAGTCACGGGTGTAAGACAGATATCGGTAACGTTCTGACACTGGGGGCTTCAAACAGGTTTTCTAAAAAAAACATGTATATCATTTTAGCTTTAATTACATTCCACTGCAATATACCTCAAAATGATACAAATGCAAACACAAACTCTTGTTTGAGCAGAATATTATATGATGGTTAATTAAAAAACATGTTTAAATTGATATAATATGAATTGCAGACCGTTGGAATCCCTGAGAGAGGTGTGAGACTTCGCCGTTTAATGAAGGAACTCAGCGAGATTCAGAGAACTCAGCATCGACCCGAATCAACATTCACCGCCGAACTTGTTGCTGACAATCTGTACGAGTGGCATGTTCGTTTGCATAAAATTGATCCTGAGAGTGAGCTCGCTGCAGATATGAATGAGCTCGAAATTCCCCACATATTGCTTCATCTTATATTTCCTGAGACGTTTCCTTTTGCTCCACCGTTTATGAGAGTCGTATCGCCCAGAATCGAGAAAGGTTTTGTAATGGAAGGAGGAGCCATTTGTATGGAGTTATTGACACCCCGAGGATGGGCAAGCGCTTATACCATCGAGGCTGTTGTGACACAATTCGCCGCTAGCATAGTCAAAGGAAAAGTAAGCATTTCGATTGAGAATTATCGAAACGACGTTTAGAAACATATAATAATAATTTTCTTGCATTTCATCAAAGGGAAGAGTGGCGAGAAAGCCAAAGACCAACAAAGAATTCGACAGAAGATCTGCGGAGGAATCTTTCAGGAATCTCGTAAAGACACACGAAAAATATGGCTGGGTAACTCGACCACTCGCCGAGGGTTGACAGAGTCATCCATTCTCGTTTTCCGTTTCGAGAGTCACTAATCTTTACCGTTGGGATGGTCCAAAAAATAAATTTCCTTCTATATTGGAAAAAAACCATACAACGGAATACAAAAATTTGATCAGGATCTATTTTGTGAAGCCGAAGAAGTTCGCTGATTTACCAGTGCTCTTCATATATAAACATGGCATAAAGATGAACACAATACGTAACGTGCCATCGCGAGATAATCTGTAGGCCTATATCGATAATTAGCAACAGACCCCGGAATACACTCGAGAAATCTCGTTTTTGAGCTATTCACGATTTTCAAGATTATCTCGATCTAGTCTTCTTACTTTATATCTTTTATCTGGCAAACGCACAGCTAATGAGACTTCAAAATAATATTTTTAACGTTAGTGAATGCGATATGCTTGATAAATCAATATTTTTAAGAGTTTCTATCGATCATATGACCGATGAGACGATAAAGTGTGATAAGGATTGTGACACGATCTTAATCGACGGTGAAACAAAATAATCGCGGGTCGCGTGCGAGTGACGCGTGGCGAAAGACGGTGCTATATATTGTATACGCATGGGATTAAATATTATTCGATGATTGCGATTCTATAACGAAATTCGAGATAATTTCAAGTGTGCTAAAAAATAACAATAAAAACGAGAGATTAATCGTATGGCGATTTGCCGTTAAATTAATGCAATATTAACAAGCTTGTTACACAAGATTTCATACAAGCGCACCTCAACAATTGTTGATCGCAACAATCGCAAATCCGCTTCCACCGTATCGCAGTGATAGAGCGAATGAAGCATAGGGTACGGAGAAAAGTACGAAGAAACATTATATTATTGCATCGAGAAGAAGGGTTACCGGTACAATTTATGTCTTTCAGTAATAAAAACAAAGACGTCATTTTGCTAGTCATATAAAATTCCAGAATATGGGTATTATACTGTATGTGCCAAATAAATAAGTCTTATTATCCCAATGTGGACATCATGCAAATCAATAAACGGGACAACAGATCGGAGCTGCAAAATACTACAAAAATTCGATGTACAACCGACAGCCATAAAAAAATAGGTAATGCCAGTCTTGTTCAAATATATTTTTCTGAATAAACGGGCTTTTAATGTAAAGCAGATGTATAAAGCTTGTATAACGAAAAACTTCACATAGAACATTTGTACAATTTTTTTAAATCTTTGATATTCGTTGCTTTTGTTTTGTATATGGGCCCGTATCGCGGGCTAGTCGATCATTCGAAAATTATATTCGTTATCAAAAATCTATTGTACATCATGAGCATTCCATAGTTTCACTCAAAGTCCAAATAGATTATTGTCTATAAATATAGCTGTATATAATTCCGTTACTGCACCATTCCGGATGATATTAAGGTAAATATATTTACATATATAGCTATATATATATATATATATATATAACATATCGTCGACAAAACTCTTCTCTTTGGAAGTGTGCAATCGACTGTTAATATGTTGCCACATTTCTCTGATTAGTTAGGCACGTGAAAATGCACGATTTTATACGAACGCTTCGACTTTTTTGTGCATGCAACAATACTATGAAATATTCAAAGAATGTGTCGAATAGTGACTTCAACCTCAGTGATTGCACCTTCCTAAATTATCGTACACGATTGTTACAAATTATTGTTCTTCTAACACGTGTGATTCGAGAGATTATTTTCGTGATACAATTTTCATATTAATTCGACACCGTCATTGACACTGGAGGATCGTGCGAATGATATATGACTTATCGACTATCATCTTACAGATTAACTTTGTACAATTTCATTAGTAAGTTTGTTCGTAAATTGATGTGCAAAAAACTATTTATAAAAAGATCAGCTCTCATGATTTGCATTTTGTCAATGTCTAATTTAGATTGCCTCGGCTGATCGGGCAATTTCATATTCTATTGATTACGCTATCGGATATCATTATTTAACAGCTCAAATGGTCCGCGAGTATGGCTCTGAGAATTTGATATGGAAAGCCCAATTGCGAACTGTATTCGCAACTGCTGTTTCAAATCTGTCGCCTCGTACGTTATCAGCGTTTATGATCGTCACGATCACAGATCAAACGCTATTTTTATTTTAATACTAATGGCACTTGCGGCTCACTCCCCGAATTGGAATGAAAAAGAAAGAACAATCGTAACGATTAGAGATAGTCTCGTGATGTCACGCGATGTTTGCTGTTGAATAAATAATTGACACCCTACGTGCTGATAGTAGAATTAATCGGTCTTATCTTCTTGAACGCACATGAAGATCTTTGCACAGACCGTATTAAGTTTTTCTGAAAGTAATGAAACGAAATTAATAGGCAGAGCGAGATGGATGATCCACGTGGAAACCTAACTTTTGTTTTCGTTTCCTTGTTTGTCGATAAATCGAATTTACATAGCGTAAAAAAGAATACGCAACTGTATAAATATTCTGTACTGTGACGTATATTCATAACTTACCAGATCCTTCTACGAGCCATTTGGGTTTATTTTCCCAATAGATAAAGATCCAATAGACTGGAATACCAGCGATAATAATTATGATCCCTACGCAGACCTCCCGCGTCGACACGTAACATGGTAATGTCACCAGAAATACGCATATTATCAAGAATATTATGGGCAAAATGATTGACACCTGAAAAAGAGAACATTTTTAATTCAAGCACTACCAATAGCCCCAAAGCGTAACGTTTTGTTCCCATTTTACAATTAACAAATGCAATCAATTTCACAATCGAGAACTATTTTCATTTCATAATTAAGAATTAATCTTATTTTATAATTCACAAGTAATACATTTTTATAAATGACAAAATAAGGTAATTTTATAATTACTAATTGCTACAATTGTGTAATTGAAAAGTCATTTTTGAAAATTACATTATTTTAATTTACCTTTATGGGTCGTTCGAGATTGGGCTTTTTGTGCCTTAACCAGAGGAGGCCAGAGACCGATAGTGTGGTGAATAATGCCTCAACGAAGCTCACATAATTGATGAGCACATAGACATCCTCTATGATCAGCAGGGCTAGTGTGATAATGCACTAGAGACGGAAATTATAGTTTAGGGTCTGGATTATATGTTTTAGTGCATATAAGCGTGATCCGAATGCATTATACATTACACACACACACACACACGCATACACACACACGACACACACACACACACACACACACACAGGACACACAGGACACACAGACTCGCTCATACATATACAATATATATAAATTATCTTTTATTTCGAAAAACGATAAAATTAAATGCCAATCGTTCAAATCGTTCTTTTTTAAATAATGAAAAAATTACATCTGCAAAATTCGCATTCATCCACACGAATTAAATTCGTAGCAATTTTCGTCATGTGCCTACGACTTAAACTTTCTTATAAACATTACGAATGAATCGCAAGAGAATTTGGACGAATTAAACGACGCACAAAGAGCAAATTAAAAAGGCCAAATATAGAATCACCGAGAAGGCTTTCAATCTATTATTTTCAATACGATTAACGTATTACGAAATGTGTATGTGTATAGTGTTAGATCATAATTCTTTAGTGAGAAATGGTCAATGGTCTACCAATTGACATCAATTTAGTAATATCCATGCTGTAATACAATTTTCTATAATTAGATTCGACTCTTAACGAAATGAATCAACAGGCGATAAACAGAGCTTATTCACTTAAGCAGCTGGGTACAACACTGGATTCTAAATATATCGTGATAAGAACAATGTATCATCAATGTGTACTTTGTAATAACTCGAGGACTGATGATTTTTTCTTGGTGTTCTGAATCGAAAAACTTCTATAAGAATGCATTGAATCATTAAATAATCATTACCGTATTTACTTCAATATCGCACTTTTCTCTGGAGACAAAAGCAATCTCTCGGACAAATTTTACAAATCCGATTAAAAGAGAAAGAAAGACAAGATTTACTTTCTTAGCAGTAATTTTGTCTACCTCGTGTTCTCGCCTTACATCGTCATCAAAACATGCTGATCGACTGTTTTGCATTAACAGAAAACTATTCGCCTCTTTGTGAAATACGAGAGTATCCCGAATAGCAGTCTGTTAGGTTATCAACGACACAGCGTTTATTACAGCAGCTACTGCATGAGCTTAAATGTTGCATTATAGCGTTGTATATAGTGACTCGTGATTAATTATCGTGATTAATTATCAATGAAACAATTATAACACCGCGTTTGTGTGTAGTACTTACAAGAAATATGAGCGATGGCATCGGTGTCAAATTTTGTACGTTTATCAGTGCTATGGCGTTTGGCAGATGACCGTTTCTTGCACCAACAAAGAATAGCCTCGAGGATGCGAATATCGCACCGTTCAGAGCACCGAATGTCGAGCATGCCACAAAAAATGGCATTATCCAAGACATCACGCCCAACAATTTATCACCGAATGTCTGAAAACATTTTCAATCGTAATAACGATAATAGCATTATTATCATTTAGTGATCAATTATCAACCACGGTGACAAACAAATCTGAATAATAATTTTGATAAGAAAATTTATAATTTTAATTTTCTTATAATTATAATTTTCTTATGAAAATTATAATTCTAATAATTATAATTAATATTATTACAATTATAATTATATAATTATATAAATATATAATATTAATATAATTATAATTATAATTCTATTCTAAGTAGATGAATCATTTCATATAGTCGTAATTATAGAAATATATACGTTGATATAAAAAATATATGCGAAACTCGAATTCAAGGCGTTCGTTTCTTAAAACTTTTTGCACAGCTGTTTTATATCGTAAACTTGAGGCAACGAGAAGTTGTCCGGGCCAGTCCAATTTCGGTAATAATTTTAAAAAAATGAGATTAATGCCCACGTAGAAGCAATTTTGTTATTATCATTAATATCGTTACTGCTATATGTCTGCACGAGGTTATAAAAGTATACGTATATCTTAACGAAAACTACAGGGAACTTACGACTGCGACTGCATTCGAAGCGAGTATTTCATCCTGCGACAATACAACGAAATAAGCGACGTTGGCGAGTACGTAAATCACCGTGATGAGAGGCATCGATATACAAATGGCTTTTGGTAGATTCCTAAGAAAAACGAAAAGTTTAACGTCAGCATAGAAAAGTCGCCCTTTCTCTTGACTATTGTTCACCGTCCAAGTATAATAATCCATAGAAAACGATACAAAATAAAATTATTCTTCAAGCTATAATTATGAAGAAGAGATAAAAAAAGAAAAGCGAGCTTCGAACGAAGCGTATCTAATGTTATTATTATCAGGGTCGATCTCGAATAACAAGGTCGTAGAACGAAAGAAGATTCTTGGGATTCTTTTTGGCTCTACGTCTCTCAATGATCTCCCTCATTCCTGTGCCTTTATTCGTCGTCATTCAGCGATGCGAGATGGACTTTACGACGGTACAATGGATAAGATACGAGGGTCGAGCATGGGCTGTAGAGAACTATTCTATTCTATTGGACGTATCGTACTAATGGGTCGTGTAAAGACGGATTTGCATATGCAGGCAACATTCCTTTGAAGTTTTAAACTTATCGAAAATTATTCAAGGGAATTTATACAAATTTCTGCTTGTTTAACGAGTTTAAATATCTAAGAACCAATTCGCAAATTTGTCGCTAATTGCAGATAGGAAGAGGATAAATTCCGTTGTAATCGTTTTCTCTGAGCTCTTCAAATAAATGTTGGAATTTTAACAAATCCACTTTTTACCGTCAACCAAATATCAATCGTTTTCTATCATATTTTACTTGTAAGGATTCTGCAGCTCCTCGGTGACAAAATTGAGATAATTCCAGCCCGAGTATGAGAACAAGCCCGAATAAACGGCCAGGGCTATGTAACCGGGTTTGTCAGTAGTGCCGGCCATCGGTTTCATAAAATTTTCCGTATGGCCTAGACAGAGCCACCAAAGACCAGCCGCCATTATTATAATAAGAGCGAATATCTTCGTGGCGGTGAATATATCCTGCACCCTCGTTGCCCATTTAACGTTGTAACAATTGATCGCCGTCAGTAAACCTGCGAAATTTTAGTAAAACGTAATTGAAAGAAAGGAATAATATTGTTTTTTAAATTGCAATAATTGTAACATCGGGATAATTTATAAACGAGAATTGGAACGCGAATTATTTTCGATCAACGAAACGTGTAACAACATTAAGGCTAAATTTAACACAAACTGTACGTACGTCTCAACGCAACAATTTATTTTCTGTAAACTTGCCAGCGATATGACGGAAAAATGAGAAATAATAGTCAACCTCGTCGTACATAAAGTGAATATAGAAATTCAAATAATCGTTACAAATTTCAACAAAGTAACGAATTCAATTTCACAAACGATTCGCGCTTTAATTTTAGAAAACAAAAACTTGCTATTTCGCTAAATATGGAAACTCGTTCGAATATTCTTGATTTATTATTTTTTCATTATCGAACATTTTTTAAATACAAACTTGTAAACTTTGTCTGAATATTGTCGCGTTTTCTTAAACAATAACGATCAATTCTCGAGACTCAAAGTTAATCATTCTAAAAATATTTTCTCAAGTGAATTGAGACGTAAGACGTAAATAAGAAAAATGATTGTTTTAAGATAAATTTGATACACACATGTAACAACAGCGGCGAGTAATCGTACGGCTTCGTAGGGTGGTTCGCAACCGGGCCAAGCCGGTTGTAGTATGTATTGGGCGAAGGTAAGTGCAGTTATCGCGTTTCCAGTTGGCACTAGAATGAAGAGGGCTACCCAGAGATAAAGGAATGCCGGTAATGGACCAAACGCATCACTTATGTACGCGTAATCGCCGCCGGATTTAGGTATCATCGTACCTGCAACGCAAACAACAAATTTTTGTACATTGGCTTTGTAACAAGACTGACTCTCGTGCAATTAATAAAATAATAAAAACGACCCAATATTAGTACCGCAATTAACAACACGAACCAAACGCTTCTAAACAATACTAAATAATGTCTTAAACAATTCACAATCTGTGATAAAAATTTGTAAAATTTGATCATCGACAACGGAATAATTAATAATTAACGTTACGTAGCAAACGCTTCTAAACGATACTAAATAATGTCTTAAACAATCCACAAACTGTGATAAAAATTTGCAAAATTTCATCATCGATAATCGAATAATTAATAAT
>JAPYZT010001533.1:0-29220 GCA_030522965.1 Tryphoninae sp. A BG-2022a
TGGAGCATGGGTTAGTCGATTCTCCCATAACTCAATATATGACCCTAGAAAATTTACCGGATAGCCATTTTCGTAACACTTTCCAGAATTTACGAGGGCAAACAAGACACGTGGATAACTGACCATCCTGCACATATAGAAAATGATACGTGAAATGGAATATAGAGATGAGAGTTTAATATGATCGGCGATGAATTCATATTTTCGATGATACATCCGTCGTCACGTCGAAGACCAAACAAATTGTAAAGAGCGCGAATGCGGTGGACGCGTATGCGCCAGTGGCCAAGTCCTTCGCCATGGTCAGGACAATGGGTTAATTATCACGGTCGATTGTGGTCCTACCAACTGTCGATGGGGTGGGTCAAGGACTTTGGTGCGGGAGAATGACCTTTGGGCGATTAATCGCTCGCTGTCGAACAAGTTCGACACGTGCGAAGTGACGATGTCTTATTTTCCGAAATATATACTTACTAGGTGTGCCCTGCGACTTCATTCGCGGAGAAAGATACCCCTAAATTTGTTGAACCTTTTCACAGAAGTCAATTATTTAATTTAAAGCCTTGGTTAGGAGGGAAACATTATAATGAAAAGGAAAAAAGGACTATTGTTTTCATAGTGGCATTAAGCAACTATAGTCCCTATTTACAGTAGCGCTATGTATGTTTCATGGGCTCCATTGTAATATAGGTACTCTATTTTAATATATATCATATTCAATGATTTGTTAGCTATTATCCAAAATATAAATGCCACGATATCCAGGAATTATAGTTATAATTATAATAATATTAGAAAGTACAATGTATGGATTAGTATGGAATTATGGATTCGCTGGGCATTTACCTACACATTTGCAAATGAATATTTTTCCAAATGAAAAATGCCAAATATTTATATTCTCAAACATTGGCCACTATTCGCCAGTGCATATCCACGGCGTAGATACCTTTATGAAGTTTTCGATAGCAAATAATATATAAAATGTGTTTTTCTATAGATAACGTCTTTGCGACCAATAGGCGTGCGCGGTAAATTTTTATTATTTGCAATAAACGAGGCGATATAAGTTGTGCTCTGACAATGAGTTGATTTTCATGTATTACACGTTAGCAGTTTGGACTTCAACAAGGTAAGCTCCGTCCGAATTATCAATTTTTATTCGGTATATTTGTACGTTTGGAATTCGCTATATTTGTACCAACGGAAATTTGGCATTTTCATTGATTTTGTGAATTTCGAATGAAGAGCGAATGATTTTATATATTATCTATCGGGAATAAAACTTGGAATAGTTATAAAATATTGTTCGTACAGAGGACAACGAAAAACAGCGACAACTGTTATGCCGATAAAATGTTTGTGTTGTATTCTATGTCGGGATAGCAGGATTATACAGAGCGAAGAAGCAGGCGAGTCGATTATAAGAAAGTATTGTATTTGGGAGAACATAGCAAAGGAGCAATTTTGCACGTGTGGTATGGCCGATTGCCGATAAGATAGAGAGAGAGAGCTCAGGTGTCCGCGAATTTATTTCGGAGCAGCTCCTTCTCCCTTCGGATTGGCTGTTGCGCTTGTCGCGCTTGCGTGCCACATGTTATTTCAGATTTTTCGCGTTTTTCTCATAGAGCTTTTGAGCTTACTCAAGAGCGAGTAACCCGCTGGGTAAAAAAGTACCCACAGTTCAGCCTTTGGCCGCTAAGATGTCGCTACGCCGGACAAATTTTCGAAGTTTCAACTTTTGAAGAGTGATACGAGTGATACTGATCGACCCTCTAATCTCTAGCATTATCACTACACACACATACACACACACACACACACACATACACACAAGGACCCTTAAATTGCTTTTACTAAAAAGAACATTCACTGAGATAATTTATTGCTTCTTTACAATTTAGGTATATTACAAGAGCTATGATACAACGGAGATTCGAGTATAATGCCTAGAAATCAGCCTGCTGACAATAAATTCGCAATCTAAGTGGTCTAGCGCAAAGGTATCTGCCATGTTGTTTTTTTTTCGTTAAATTGTAACCAAAGAGAACAAGTGGCACAGCGCGTCCTCCGTATTGCGAATTACGTCAATTCTTCCTATTTTCGGGTCGTTTTACTCCGTTGCGACGATCAAGGAGATACAGAACAATTGAATTAATTTAGCGCAAGCTGCTGATAACCGCTTGCGTGAAGTCGGTCGTCGAGCTTTGTCCACCAAGGTCTTTGGTAAGAACTTTGCCATCGTTGAGAACGCTATTCAGTGCGTCTCTTATCTGTTCAGCGTATCGGCGAAGATTCAAATGATGAAGAAGTTTGACTCCGCATAAAAGCATTGCCGTGGGATTGGCAACGTTCTTTCCCACAGCTTCGGAGTACGTGTGCCTCGCACCCTGTAAATTATTAGAAAAGTCGTAAGAGGGTGTGATTTCACAAAGGGTGTAAGATATAGCGCTATCAAAAAATCATATAAATTGGAATTTCGTTTCTCTTACCGGTTCGAATACGACGCATTCAGCACTGTAACTCGCACCAGCAACGACACCAGCTCCGCCAACTAATCCCGATGCAAGATTATCGACGATGTTACCGTACAAATTCGGCATAACCATAACATCAAATTGATGAGGATTTGATACCATTTGCATCGTACAATTATCAACGATCATCGGTTCAAACTGTATTCTATACTTGGAAAATACGGAATTATAATATTTGAGTTTAACTTCATAAATACCTGTTACGAAAAATATTTCTTTTTCTTAAAAATTAATGTTTTTCGTTACTTGGGATAGAGTTTGGCGATTTCCTGGCACGATTGAAGAAACAGACCATCGCCGAGCTTCATGATATTGGCTTTGTGCACGCATGTGACCTTCTTGCGATTATTTTTAACAGCATAGTCGAATGCGAACTTGGCGATTCTTTGAGACTTGACTCGTGTCACGATTTTCAGGCACTCCACGACCCCTGGTACACCTTCGTGTTCCAGAGCTGAATATTCACCTTCCGTCTGTTCCCTTATTATCACGCAATCGACGTTCTGATGACGGGACTTTACACCCGGCAACGATTTTACGTGGACCACGTTCGAGTACAAATCCAAATCCTTTCGGAGCTTCATGTTCAGGGTTTGAAGCTCGCCAGTATGAGAATGGTCCGGAGTTGCAAGAATACCCTGTAGTAGGAATTAATCAATGATTTTCAAAATAAATTATTATGTAGGGACAGAAAGCCGATGAATAATTATTGTTAATTTGAGAATGTTGAAAACAATTACCAAAATGGAGGAATTTACAGTTTTCTAACCTTTAGACAAACACGATTTCTGGCAATACTGTTCGAAACCTGTTCGAGAGGGGCACTCAAAGTGGGGTTGACTTCTGACAGAAAATAGGGCTCAAACTCAACAGGAACATTGGCGGCTTTGAAAACTTGCTGGACCGATACAACCAGCTCTGGACCCACGCCATCTCCAGGAATAAGCGTACATTTCGTTTTGCCCTCCTGCTCAATGAACTGTATAGAATTGTTTTTTGTTAGTTTCTTGAATGTGTAGCAAAAAAGGTAAGTATGTTCATGGTACTGTCTTACTTACTGTTTCCTGATGACGGATAGTACTGACATGGAGGGTGCGCACAGTCCCTTTTTGAGCTGCCTATAAAATAGTTCAATTATTGAATTATTTCGGATTATTAATTAAAATATTTGCTTTACAGCCGTTAAAAAAAAAATGTGTCAGCCTTTAGAATGGTTTGTCTATCTTCTTATTCTATTCACCTGAGTGGGAAGACAAATTTTTAACGTGATTTGGTCCACGATACAATTTACAGTTCGGACGAATACAGGAATATTTCGAATTAAGAATAAAGAGTATTTACTCTCTTTGTTATATTTGGGTGCTTCGTTTGAACAGGCGGTTCACGTTCAACATACAGGCACACAAACGCAAAATGATCGTGTTACGTGCGAAAATTCGGCTGCTCCACGATACAGTGTAATGGCGACGGTAGATCGTCGAGCGACATATATCAGACGCAAACTGTTATCATCGTTTGTCGTAGAAGATTTAATGCTTCTAATCATGCATGAAATTATTATTAACTTACCTGAGATATAGTTTTACAAACGTTTCGCACGAGGAGGGCCATTTTTTGGTATTAAATCAGAATACTTTTCGGATGTACAGTAGTCAAGGCTGACTCGCCAAATCGGACAAGTGGTGACCCCCGCGGCTGCAACTCGCAACAAGTTCATTCCCGTTCGTGACATGTCGGTAATGTTCGGCTCTGCTCGGCTCGACTCGGCTGTCACCTTATCGCTTATTTAACATTTTTAAATCATAATTTCTCGATAAATTTGTTATAAAGCAATGAAGGAACCAACAAAAAAAACTTTGGAAAATACATGTACATTCTTCCAGCTCTCTCCATAATTTTAAGCACGACGAAAGTGCCTGGTAAATATGTATAGGTGAACGTATGAGTGAAGTTAACCTCCCTAACACTACTGTACATCTTGCGCGTCCGTGAGCTCGTAGCGAGTCTTATATCTCTTATCAGAGCCCCGATAAAATATAACGCGATCAGTCGAACGCCGCGTTTCGTTGCGAGAGTGTGACTCTAGAAGTTGGTTTTTGAGATCTCGCGACAAAATAGTTATAACAGCCTGGAGAAATTAGTGTGTCGTGATGATTACTTCTCAAACTCAGATATATTTTCCTGTAGTGTATATATACATCGAAGTCAAGGAGATGTAGCTGAAGGCAGCAAATCTCACAGTGACCCACACACAAGTCCTTCCGTGTTCCGCAAAGTCTATTTTTATGAATATAGTACGTACTTTGGAGTTTTAATAAGCTGCATCGATCGTGATCGTTGCTTCGACGACAACGCGTGTCGCAATTGTTTTGGACACGACGTGGGAGTTACATCGTCACTATCAAAATGCCAGACATACAGGAAATATGTGGTGACTATTCGACGATATTTCTTATCATAAATATACACGCGATCACGTCAACCATAGTCCCTCGTTTATGCCTATCGCGTGTCAAGGATTGTTTTATTTTTATTATGACGCATGCATCTTGTGTGATCTTCTACGTGCACAGATGATCGGGGGGATCAGTATTTGCATCTATAATGATAAGCTCAAAGCCTGTGTTATATCCCTCGTCACACGAGACGACATAAAAGTTCAAAATGTTTTTTTTTGTTCGTGTCGAAAGTAACGGTGACATTTTTGGTTTATTTTCAGCCACAATGGAGGAGGAGGTGACGAAACAGACTTTCAGAAAAAAAATCTGGAATCACATCGAGGAAAACGTACTTGTCAACTTTCCATTGAAAGTCGACAACAGAATACCAAATTTCAAAGGCGCAGCCGAGGCTGCCCAAAGAATTCTTGAGCTCGAAGAATTCAAGCGAGCCAAAACGATCAAGGTCAATCCGGATAAACCGCAGGAACCCGTGCGTCTGTTGGCTTTGGAAGCGAACAAAGAGATTCTAGTGCCAATTCCTAGATTAAAGTCAGGATTGTTTCTTCACGTTGTGCCTGGCAAGGACACCACCGAAGAGGAATTGAAAAATATTGCGACGAGACGAGGCTTTTACCAATTTGGAAAACCTCTAGGACTCGACTCTAATATAAAGGTAACAGTGATGATTATGAAAAATTATTCATCGTATTAACCCTTAGAGGCCTGAGTACTTTCAAGCTTATGTGGTCGGCAGATGCATAGGCTGATGCACATATGCATCAGCCTATGCGTCTGCGGACAATATAAGCTTGAAAGTATTCAGGTCTCAAAGGGTTAAAAACCAAAATAAAGCTTTCTTTAATTTTACACCCACTTATTCCCAGGTCGATCTATTGGTGCTCGGAGCTGTGTGCGTGAGTCGTTCTGGCTACAGAATCGGCAAGGGTGAAGGTTTCGCGGATCTCGAATTCGCAGTGATGATGGAAATGGGTGCGGTTGATCAAAACACAACGATAATAACGACGGTTCACGATTGTCAGATAGTCGACGATCTTCCACCTCAACTATTCGAGAAATACGACGTACCAGTTGACATAATCGTTACACCGACGCAGACAATCATCGTTAACGAAAGATTGAAAAAGCCTACCGGCATATTTTGGGATATATTGACACCTCGACGTGTGAAATCAATGCAAATACTGCAAAAGTTGATGGCGATGGAAGAAGCAAAAGGTAAAACGATCGTGCTCAAAGAGGAAGATTCCAATGACAAAAGACGTCGTTACGAGAGACGTTTTACGAAGAAAGGCAAGGGCAAGAAAAATCCCCGCCTGAAACACGATGCGATCGATCCCGAGGGTACGATGTTAGTCAAGGATGGCGAGGTGAAAGAATCCAAGGAAGAGCACGAAGGTAGACGTAACCATTTACCTCGAAGACGTCGATTGAACGAACGTAAAGGCGATGGCGATCATGAATCTCCCATCAACGACAATAACGCGGATGAACCGCGCAAGCATTCGCGTCGACCCACGCATATGAGACTGGGCGTAAAAGCGAACTGCGACTTTTCTGTCAAATTAACAAACATCAAGTCTGATGTAAGAGTAAGACACTTGAAGGATGCGCTTCTGAAACGTGGCGTCAGAGCTAGCGACATCACCTGGCACGGCCGAAGAGGATACTGCTATTTGCACTTCGGCAAATTGCGAAACAAAGATTCTCATTCCGACACCTTGCGAGACAAAGATGTTCAGCCCGACGAACCGATTCAGGTCGACTCGATACTCGCGAATCTCCAGTTGCTCAGACTCGGTGAATCTGCAACGACAGCCGCCGAGCAAGATGACTACATCGTCGTCGAGCTGGCAAAGCCAATGACAAGAATCGAAATAACGGACATAGCTACCGTTTAGTCGAAAATTTTCGTTCGAAAAATCCCCTTATTACTCTCTATCTATCTAATCTCTATCACGAAAGCTTAGAGAACACACGTGGCATCACGTTCAGCCACGCGGTTTTTGTTCTTTTAATTTTTTAGACATAACAACAGTAATATCGCAATATTGTTCATCTTCATTAAGATATATACGTATACTAGATTTATTCTTGGGACTCTGTTTTCGACAAGAGAAACATAAAAATGGAACAGTTTTACGGATACGCGTTAACTCGGGGAAAGTATAATTGCGTGCAAGTTTCGCTCGAACGCTTTTCTCGTTATTTGTGCAATATTAAAATCGGTGATAGAAACAAATCCTTTTTTTCGGCGAATGATAAAGAACTGTAAAAACATATCTTATTTTCTGATATATCTACAGTACAGAGAAAAAGAACAAAAAAAAAACAAAACAAAAAATCTGTTGCTCGGTAACAAATTTTCGCTGATATCTAATTAATCGTGATTTCTTGTAGGTCGATAATGAAAACGGAATAACGTAAATTAATAACTTCGATATTCATTGTTCCGCGGTGCTTGCAATATATACATATATATATATATATATATATATATATATATATATATATATACATACATAATATTAAAAACGTCAAACGAAAATAGTCGGGCTATTCGCTAATCAAAAGAAAACAAGTCGGGGAAAAATGTTTGCCCGAGTGCGCATCGATCAATTAACAATAATTTTGTCCTCCCGACATTATCGATAGTGAGAATCTTGTCTATATTTTTCTGAAGAGATATTTTCACACGGCTTTCCCTCGTAATTGCATGAGAGATATAACGTTGGTTCTACAAACAAGAAAAATGAAAAACGAAAAAAAAAAAGCAATCCTAAGTGTTAAATAACAAACGAGTTATATTTTGATGCTTTCATCCGCTATGAGGCGTGCTCTTTTACGGGCTTCCATGTTGAATTTCAAACAGCCACAAAAAGCAAGAAAACGCTAATGAGATAAAAAAAAACAAAAAAAAAAGAAAACGAACAAAAACAAAAAAATAAGCATAATACGAATAATATACGGGCCAGCCCTCGTAGCGACAAAAGGAGCGGCAATACTTTGTGATATTAACGTATATAATTTGTTAATTTTATTATTTTCGCATTTTTCGTTTCTAATTATGTTTTAAATTAGCGATAACGTTGATATTAGTCCTAACGACGATTTTTTTGTTTTACCCTAGAGATTAATCCGTTCCTCCACGAGAGGCTTATCTTCGATCAATCTTCCCCTTCTTTGTTTTGTTTTGATTTTACGTTGCGTCATATCGTCACTATTCGAAGCACATTTTGTGCTTTAATTCCTCGCGAGGAATTGAGTAAAATCGACAGATATGTTATCAACGGCATTTTTGCTTTTCTGGGTATACAAAGCTCTCTATCCATTCTGTTCTCGAACTCGATTGATCGTTCGATTAACGCCGCCAATAAGCGCGCACAATTATGTTTGTGATTAATCAAGAAGGCTTGAGAATAAAGAAAACACGAGGATAAAAGAAAATTAATTATAATAATAATAATAATTCGAGAATGACATATTTTTCTATCGTTTTTATCGTTATTAATTTCAAAGTTGCATTTATACTTTGCTCGTTGCTGGATAATGTATAATAGACGCTATCGTTTTCTCCGATAAGGAGAATTTCGTCAACAAATAAACTTGTAGTTTCGACAAAAAACAAAAAAGAACACTGCATTGTTTTTCTTCCTCTCCCTCGCATAGGTAGGTAAATGGTAAACGAAGAATTAGCAGCTAGTGGAGTTATCACACAGCGCTTTATTGACATCGAGATTTACATCAAAGTGTACGCATTTTTTGTTTTTGTTTTTTTGGTTTTTAGCTTCCCGGTACCTTGAAGCGTTGGGGCACGTCGACTTTTTAAAATATTAGCTAGAGGGTGAGATATTTCTATAAGGATTGATTTCATTTCTCTTATCGTTATCGTTTGACTGGCCAGTGACGAATTTAGAGCGTTTTTTTCGTCGCAGAGTTCGCTCTGCTGCTTCCTGATTATTTTGTTAACGATTAAAGTGCTAAATTATTGTATAAGGCGTTCCGTTCAACATTGTTATCTTCTACCTGCCATTTACATTTTATAAATCATCCGTCATCCCTTTGCCGATAATGCTACGTTTGGTCCAAAGATCGGCGTTAGTACAATTTGTTTCCCCCCCGAGGCACTGTTACGTTATTATTCGTAGAAACCACTTTTATCCCTTCGAAGACATTTTTTTAATGCTCATTATTGCACAGTACTTTTTCAATATTATTACTCGATTTCCGAGCAATCGAGTTTCTCGCTCATTGATTCGATTGATCATGCGAATAAGTCGTACGGATGCTTATTAAGCGGTATGTTTTATTTTGTTTTTTCGTTTACTTTTAAATAGAATATTTAATCGCCCACAACGCCACAAAACTCCACTCGTTTAGCCTGCTGCGTTGAGCTAAACGTATAGAATGAAAGTACAAACTTGTAACTTTACCCATTTTGTTCATCGCCAAGCGAGATACGGCAAGACTATTCGCGCTTTCGAACGATCAACTAATTAATCCAAGTTTTTCTTCAGCTTGTAAAGTTCGAACAACTCGATTAAAAAAAGCATTAAATAAAAATCTTTGGTAATTTAGGACGTCGAAGGTTCGGGACTGGCGTCGATGTAATCGATTTCCGAGGAGGATGTCGTGGCGCTTCTTCGTCGATTGGGTCGAGGTGACGCGCCGATTCTCGCTTTTACGTTTGCCGACGAGATGTTCAAACGACTACCAGGTCTCGCGTGCTGTTTATGCCTCTGATGCTTCATTCTATTACAATAATGAAATTCTTTTGTTTACTTACTTCTTATTAATTTTGAATGATATTAAATTACATTTATTATATTCGTACCTCAATCTCTCCTCAGCTCCCATCATGGCAGTATTGAGTTCCTCTTCCCACTGTTTCTCTTTTCTCTCCCGCTCGATTCTTTCCATCTCTCTTTCTCTGTTGTAAACTCTGTATTCTGGTATGTAGGCGAGTCTCGTAATATCGGTCGTTGCAAAACCAGCGCCGATTCCCGCATTGCCTAATATTGGATCGTGATCGGCGGGTGGATGACTCAAGTCAGTGGCTTTAAGAGACCTAATCATTGCAAAGATAAATCAACCAATTAAGGTAGTCCTATCGTTACAGCGTTTCCATTACATTTCACTGAAAATTTGCAGAAACGTTCTTTGATGCCATATGTATATGTGTGTAAAATTTCAGGGTCCTTTATCGACTCAAAAATCACGATATTTCTTCTTGAAAATCGTCACTTTTTGCAATCTCCCATAAGAGCCTGTGTTAAATATCCCAATATTATACAACGAGTATCTCCATCATTTGGTCGATGAAGCCTGTTGAAATGTTGCACACATTTTTATACGACATCAAAGAAGCTTCGATTAGTTTTTATAACAAATCTTATAGAAACAAAAATTCATGATTTTGTTTGTTATATAACAAATAAACTTTCCGTAGGATCAATTTGAATTTTGAGTATGTTGTTTTGTAGCAGATTTGCAACAACTTTTCCTAATGAACTTTAACGCTTGGTCCACTTCCAATGTGAGAAAAAATTGGAATCAAATTTTAATCCCCCACTCAACGATAGGACTACCTTAAAGTTTGATTAAATGTTAACGTATATGTTTCCAACATTGTAATGATAATAATTGATCATTACTTTAATTAATCCGACATAAAGTAAGAGTAAAGAATAATTGTTTTTGAAACTGCTTTATCGATACAAAAGAAGCGTTCGATAAATAACGCAAATGCTCGAACCTCTGTTTCGCTAAACGTTTTTTCTTCTTATGAAGTGGTTTCGTCTCGATTATCATTTCTTCCAGCTCGAACGTTGGATCGCAATTCAGGTGATCCTTCGGTGGTGTGAATAAAGGTTTTATCTGTTTTCTCAGTACTTTGTCGAAGTCGAGACTTTTCATTATGCGCAGTTGCTTCAACTCGTCGAGAGTTGATATACGATTTTCTGGCGAGTGAGTAAGTAGCCTTTCCAGCAACTCGCATATCGAGGAACTCCAGTGGGCCGCCGGGTGTCGTTCAGCCTGTTACAATTATAAAGATAATGGAATGACAGAGTTTTGTTATCGTTGCAGGGAATATTTCACGTTGGGAAACCTCGTCTTTCATCTCGTCCCCCACGACTTTACAGCCAATGGGATTAAAACGGGCGAGGAAGAGATACGGCGGGAGTCTCAAAGAGCCCTCGTGGGAGTGAGAAACATAATTGGATGTTACACATTTAAATATATTCAGTACACGTCTGATAAATTGTTTGCACGAAGCGAACGTTTGCCATGAAAAGGACTTTTGCAAATATTGATTCGACTCAAAGGCACCGTATCTCTTTCAATGCAAGCAAAGCGAATCTTTTTCCTACTAAGACCCGAACGTCCACGAATCAAATTTACTCACCTGGATAATTGCAAGAGCCTCCCTGTGACTCGTAGCAGCGTGCAATGAATAGGGTCGAGTACCAGCAAGTGTTTCCCAAGCGAGAATACCGAGACTCCACCAATCGACCGGATATCCGTAACCCTGGATATTGTACTCCTCGCACGAGCACATGTAAATCTCCGGAGCTGACCAGTGTGACAAGAATGATATTTTTTTTGTTTGAATTCGTTTTCAAATTCAATCGCATTCGAATTCTGTAGAATTTTATACCCGTCGCGTTTTATCATATATCCCTCGTCGAAATATTAACGTCAAAAGTATATAACACAATTTTGTTGTCTATCGACTTTTAGGCCAGAATAATGAACTAACGAAATAAAGTTGAGAGAGCGCAGTGAGAGGTGAGAATAGATAAAATAAGAGATCATATTATGTATTATTGTAAATTGCCTTTTTCATAATTGCCCGAGACTTTGAAGAGGGAAGAAGTTGCAACGCAATAGAGGCACGTGCGATATAGTCGAGTAGATAGTAGTATGTAGTAGCGAACCGAGAGTTTGTCCCTTCACCTATGTATGGCTTCGTTCCTGACATCGAAGTTGCTAGATATTCTCCTTCGAGCACTGTCGCAATATTGAAATCCGTCACGTGTGCATGTCCTGAAAAGTTTTAACAGCGTTGATTAAATCCATTCATTCATAAAGATACAAAAAATACGTGTACAGACGTTACAAAGTACCCTATGGTCCATTGTTATCCACTGACATTAAAACCGTGCGAATTCAACGTAGCTGTCGCAAATGAACTCTGGAGGAAAAGCTTTTCAATGGCACCGATCCCAAGCCTTCGATTATTGTCTTCATAATGGAACATTGAGTCTGGGGGTCGCATAATGGATCGTTCGGCAAAGGGTTGCAGAGTGGAGTGGATCGCAGACACTATTATACCCGACTCTATAGACCGTGTACACAGAGACCGGTGGTATTTGGGACTCGAGAAACCTGTCTAAATGATGCAAAAGCTATTTCAATCGTCAAACAAGCCCGAGGAGCTGCGATGAATAGGAAAAGATACCACCGCGTCTCTCATAACACAGGTTATGTTTGACTCTCATACTAGACTTCGCCATGACAATTTGTTTATCTCTTCAGGCAACTGTATTTGAGAGAACCACTACTACAACATTAAAATTTCATCACCGTACACCAACAAGTTTCTATAAAAAATTGAAAACAACAATCAGTTATCTTCTTTTTTTGTATCTTCAATTTTTACTAACAAAAGAACGTCAACAGACCGAAAAACAATCTGTTATTTCCACTCGTTACGCCTCAGGTTCGTTATCGTCGCACTATTAATCGATATTAGACGAAAGAATAGCTCTGTTTTCGTTTTTAAACTCGAGTTATACGAGGCTAATAAAAAGAAACAAAAATAACGAGACACGTTTTTTTCTCACTGCAACAACGTCCTACAGTTATTTCAATTGTGTCCGTTCATCCAGTTCGCTTATTGCACAACAGGAAAATATACGTCGACGAGAGAATTATTCGTCCCGTTGCGTGTTTATTACTATTGTAATTGAGCGTTCGCACTTTTAGTTAAATCCATGCTTCGTCTGAATTGTTTCATTCTTTCGGCGTGGTACCAATCTACCGGAAACCAGATGAGCGTGCGTGTAAACTTTGCAATTGTTTCGTGTGTTTATGCAGTATCGGGTTATTAAAGCATTCGTTGATCATTAAATACAGCTTTTTATGCGATAACGTCAAAATAAATTACTCTCGTTAAATTCCGTTCGTTCGGATCAAACTGATAAGCCGATAATACAGATATGTGTACATAGAGTTTATTTTCCAATCCTCTTCTTGCCAGCGATCTCTCCGGACCAATCACCGTTAAGCTCACGGTATTATGTGCGCGAGCCCTTCCGTTATTATGAACGTACCCCCGAGGGATTGCGAACGAGTTGTCAATAGTTCGTGGCCAAGCCGTGAGGCGTTTATTGAAAATTTCAATGCACGCGAAGTTTCGCCGTGCGACCAGCACCAACGGGTAAATGTTAGCCGGTACGCGAGCATATTCGAAAAGGCAAATCTTTAAAGCTTTCGCTTACACGTGGTAATATCCTCGTTCATCCCTCGGGCGGAATGTTTTCATAATAGAAAAAGGCGATTTTTCTTTTTAACGCTTATTTCTTTCGGGTAAACGCTGTGAAAACCTTCGATGATTCATCGCGGGACGAGGCTGAATTGCTTTATCCTTAAAGCCATTGTGATGAAATGTATCTCGGGAGATTGCCCCAGGGGCTTGTACAACGGCGTATTGCCTTTTATATTATCACCATGGGAGCTAATGCTCGAGCAATGGAGGGGGTACGAGGGTCGAATTTTCTACCATTGAGGGAATAAACATTATACGATATTTGACAATTTACAAAAAATTATCGTTTTTCGTCGTATAATAATAATTTTTTATCGCTACAAGCGAACATATTTCGAAGAAAGTTTTATTTATCTACTTTGAAACTTAAAAGTTCTCAATTTAGGCGGAAAGCTTTGTAGTTCAAAACTGTAATAACCTTTATACGGGAAAAAAGCGACGGAGAGACGAGAGAGAAATTGGTCGTAAGAAACGAAGCGAGGTGAGCTCGTTTGCAATTTAAGTTTGTTTGAGATTGTATAGAAATATAGTTGACGAACAAAAATTTCAAAAAATAAAGTCAAAGTAATCGGCAAATGTTATTAAACAGAAACAAACAAGACGATCGAACGGATGGGACGAAACGTATAAAAACTTGAGAAAAATTGAAACTTGATAATAATTTTTTCTTCCAACGCTTACAGAAGTCCTTTTAAGCTTGTCAATATATTATGATAAAACGAATGTTCTTAAATATTTAATATAAATCGCAGCAGTGATTGGTCCAGCGGGAAGAGTTCGCGTTCGTAACGCGGAAGTCGCGGGTTCGAATCCCATGCGGTGAACTATTATTTCCAAATAATAAATGAATAAAATTATATTTATAAATAATTAAGTATATTATTTAATCTAATCAACATAAATAATTTATTAATTAACCGATTAAAAAAAACGATATGCACAAAAAAACATCGCAAGAAAAAAAACCAAGACGACTCTACATTAAAAATAAAAACTTACCGTCCTCGTCCAAAAGTATGTTGTCCGGTTTGATGTCCCTGTGTAGAATCTTGTGGCTCCGTAGATAATCGAGGGCGAGAGCGATCTCAGCGACGAAAAGCACGACGCTCTCCTCGACAAACGTAACTTGTTGCTGTATGTGATATCTGAGATCGCCACCGAGTAAAAGATCCGATACCATGAAGAGATCCTCCTCGTCTGAAAAGTGAGACGTGACATCGGAACTTTGTCGTTCTTTCTTCTTCGTCAGTGATGCTCTTTGTGTTCTTCGCAGGACACTTTGTACAGACGAGAGCAAAGTATCGTGCCAAGGAAGAGAAAAGTGTCTTCGACGCAAACTTCACGACGATTAATCATCGCGTCGTGTTTCGGGCAACCAAGATGGCGGAGATACGTGACAAGTCGTGAAAAGGGAAAAAAACGAGGGAAAACGAGTACGAGATCGTTCAACGTCGCGCGTGACGAGTCGACGTTTATCTCGAATGAACTAATCGCGCTCGTGTTTAGTCTCCTCTTACCTTGAAAGCTGAACCAGAGATTGACGAGGCAAGGATGTTCCAACTTGGACAGAATCTCGACTTCCCTCGCTACGTTTCTCAACGCACCCTTCTCGGCGCACTCGCCTTTGTGAACGTACTTCATCGCGTACATGTTGCCGGTACGATCCCGCTTTTGTACGATGCAAACCTTTGTGTCCAACACGTGATAGAAAATTATTTAAGAAAAACAACAAATGAAGAGTTTAAAACGAGCAAATTTTGCATACGTTCAAATAAAGCTGAGATGTATTTATGAATTGTAAGAGGATGGGAAGATTTATTGGTTTTGTTTTTTTGTTTCTCACCTTGCCAAAACTACCCTTGCCGATCGCTCGCAATATTTGGAAATGATCGAAATTCACTGCGGAAGAGAAAACGGTATGACGTGATGCGTCTTAACGTCGATAATTGCACGAGTAAAATTGTTAGTAAATGATAAAGATAATAAAATAAATGAGACGAATCGTAGAAATGAAATAAATAATATATAAAGAATTAATAACTAATCATTTATATATTAAATATTATATATTAAATAATAATTAATTTAATAATATTAAATAATAATTAAATTAATTAATAATCATTAATTTATATATTAAATAATAATTAATCATTGTATAAAAGATAACAGTACACTTTATTCCATGTTTGCCCTTGCGGGTTTTTACATCTCCTTCCGTTATAAACTACACTTATTCCTAAATTCTTACATTTACTTCATATTGGTATAAACGATAATTAAAATTGCAAGTTATTTCGATACACTAAAAATAACCGGGTGAGAAATAACTTTGTCAATAAAATCCGTAAGTTTCAATAAATCATAAATTATTAATGGGAAAAATATACAATTGGCTAAAGAAAATTAACATTGAATTATTTTTCGAAAAGGTTGGAATATTGTTATTTTTCATTTATCTAAAAAAGAAAAAACAATTACCAATTAATTTTACAAAAGATAAATATTGATTTTAAAAATTCAAATTCTTGCGAACGTTAAATACAAATTTCCAACTTTCTACATTATTCGCTTATTTTCGCTGCATATTTGTTTACGCGCCGGTACACGCATTCAACGATGCTATTTCCGTATTTCCCCCAACCGGTTTCATTTTACAGTGTTTACCCTGGTGCGAATATCAAGTAAACAAAATTCACGAAGCAAAACAAAGCGAGCGTTGCATTTGGCTCACCTTCTTCGCCTGGGGTGGGAATACTCCGCGTTGATTGGTTTCCACCCATTTTATACTTTAATGTTCCTCGCGATAAATTCGCAAGCAGATATTCGATGAGAAACGTCGCGACGGTTTGTTAAACGCGACACCGACGACGATTTCAACGTCTTTGTCAAAACTCACGTTATTCACGGGCATCTTACAGTTAATCAAATCAACATCCACCACAGTTTTACGTTTTGTTTACTCCGCCACGAGTAACATGCGCACGGTGAATTTTTTTCAATCCAAGTACATAACGATATTATCGTAGCACTTGAAATAATTCAACGTTAACGTACGATAACAACAAAACTCTCGTTACTATTAATTTCACATTAATTCTAGTTTCGATAATAACGCAATTAAGACAACACTTTCAATAATATCATGATTCGAGGATGTGTCTAGATTCAACACCGGAGGGAAGAAGCGTCGTGAACAACAAGTACCGACAGGAGCGATCGGCGACGACGACTGAGCGAAAGAGAGAGAGACAGAGAGCGCTCGTCTCGACACACGCGAGAGCTTTCTCGCGCATGCGCTGTCGCCACGCCTCAAGCTTACGCGTGACGTTACCCCCACCCCGCCGCAATATCCCCACCACTGCTCGTGTCGCCATTATCGCTCTTCCTGCCTCACGCCTCTACATGCTCCCTCGCTCCTGCTATCTCTCTTGCTCTTGCGGTTGTCGTACACGCTCTTTTACAAATAAAACGATCGGTTTTCAGCGTTAATTTTTTTTTCTCGCTCCAACGCATTATTTTATAACAATATTACGCCATTTATAGGAAACGTGTGCGAACAACAGCCGGGTAGCATCGACGTATACGGTTACTTCCGTACTGACCGCAGGAGGCGTTGGTTACCCGTTTATCACACGGTACATCGACGACTTTATTTCTCGTTGAATGTGCGCACGTTCCCGAGAGACGTATGCTTCTTATTTTTTTTTTTTCGATACGCATATCGAATATTGCCACTCCTTTACAATAGTCATCCTCGCCTCGCTCGATTTCATTCAATTTTTTTTTATTTTCTCTTCTTCCTTCCACTCCTTTTCCTCCAATGCTTCTTGGAATCTCGAGGGTCGATAAAAGGCTGGCCCTCGGCTATCGCGATAGCGTCGCTGAAACAAAAACGAAAGATGAGAATATCAATATCACGAATAGAGGGGAGACAAAATATTTGAAATATTTACCTGTGAGCCTGGAGCTTTTTTTTTCTTCTATCGTTCTACCAAGATATTCCAGCTTTATTGACAATAAGAATTGATGCAATTTTCAAACGTTTCTTCCATAAATTTGTCGCTATTCTTGTCAACGATATTGAAGAACTTTGGAATTTTGTGAATCTGAGAAAAAAAAAAAGAAAAATTAAATGAAATATGAAGGTAAAATTACTGTGCTAAAACAGCATTAGAATATTTCTAGGAAATAATAAATAGAATAAATCTATTTGTTAAATTAAATAATATATAAATAATAAATAATGAATTAATTTTAATAAAATTTAATTTTAAATAAATTATAATAAATTAGATTATATAAATAGAAATAATAAATAGAATAAATCTATTTATTAGAATAAATAATAATAAATTTATTATTAATGAAATAATAAATAGAATAAATCTATTTATTATTTACATTTATATAATCTAATTTATTATAATTTATTTAAAATTGAATTTTATTAAAATTAATTAATTATTTATTATTTATATATTATTTAATTCCATGAATCATTCCATGAATTCGGTTCATAAAAAAATTATAAATATTTCACCCTCTTGTCTGTTACACATTGGCAATGATTGGGTCCGAATTATTACGAGATACTAAGTGAAAAATCGATCGTCTAATGGCGATAACGATACAGAAATTTGTACAAGCTTATCCGTATAAGTGCGTGGTAAATTCGCATTTTCGTGGGACGATAAGGGATAAAGCACGAGAGAAATTGGGTAATTTGGTAAACTCGATTTCTAACGAAGGAGGGTTTGGTGCGAGGACGATGAGAGAAATTGTAGTAAGAGGGTAAGTATTCCCAATCGGAAGAGGAACCCGCGTCATTGGATTGCTGAAACGTTACTATCGACAGAGAGAGAGACAGAGAGATAGAGAGAGAGAGACAGAGAGACAGAGAGACAGAGAGACACAGAGCCAGAGAGACAGAGAGAGAGAGAGAGAGAGAAAGGTTGGTATCGACAGACAGAGAGAGAGCTTACTATCGACAGAGAGAGAGAGCTTACTATCGACAGAGAGAGAGAGGGAACGAGGGGGAGACAGGGCTTAATGAATCCCGACGAGGGACGATGTCGGAGGAAAGCTGGGTAAATTGAGAGACTTGTGGCGAAGGGAGGAAAGCGCATAAGCGGGATCTCGTTACCGCGATCACGAGAACGAATACCCTTCCTTCTCTTCTCCTCTCTACGGTCGAGGAGACAAAAAAAAGAAGGAAAAGAAGAAAAAGATCGACTCGCGGTGAATGGAAGATAAGACAGTTTCCTATCGCGACTGCTGTTTTATTTCCGCTCCTTCGCGTTTATGCTCACTGATAAAATCCTCGACGCATTGCAAAGTCTCTTATCTCTGGACGATTCCAGTTTTTCTCTTCATACTTAACGAGGAATCACCTGAAACGAGTATATAGGTAGAACGTATTTTCTTTTAAATTGGCTTAATTAAAATAAAATAAGAGCGTTAACGTTAGCCTTACCAAGAACATTCTCATTGCCCTGTGAAGCTCCTCGGGTTTGGGCGATGCGAGCTTTTTCTTCCTTCTTCCACCTGGAGAATAGAAAAAATACAATTAGAAAGTATTCTTCTTTGTTTAAATTAGCTTAGTTACTTTAAGAATTTTTGTGTAATAATTAAAGACAGTGATATCTGTTTAAAGGGGGCAACATATAAATAGGATTCTTTAAAGAATTCTTATAATAGTGTAAAAATTAACAATAGTTACTAATTTTTAGTTGCAATTATTCCCAAGCGAAGAGATAGCGTTGACTATTTTTACATACTTATATAAGTTTTTAATTATGTGGAAATAAATGAACGACAATGATGTTTCGTAATTGCATAATAATAAAGTAAATAGAGGATCCTGAAGGGATTTAATCTATTGCAGACTATTTGCATAGGTATTATAACTATTAGCTTAATTACTTTGAGAATTCTTGTGTAATAATTAAATGCAGTGATATATGTTTCAATGGGGAAACATATAAATATCATTCTTTAAAGAATTCTTATAATAGTGTAAAAATTAACAATAGTTACTAATTTTTCAGTTACAACTATTCCCAAGCGAAGGGATAACGTTGATTATTTTTAGATATTTATGTAAGTTTTTAATTATGTGGAAATAATTAAACGACAATGATATTTCGTAATTGCATAATTGCATAAAGTAAATAGAGGATCCTGAGGGGATTTAAACTATTGCAGACTATTTACGTTACCCTTACCGAGCTTTTACGTTACCCTTATCAGAAAAATTTTCATCGCCCTGCGAAGCTTTTCGGATTTAGACGATGTTGAATACGTATAAACGTATACTTATAGACGTTACACCGAACATACATTATAACGATCATAATATAACTATTTTAGCTGCAATAAAATCATTATTTCTGATGAGGATCCAAACCAGGATCGAAACGTAAACATTGGTTTTCTTCTTTCGAAGAATCGATCGATGCTTCCACCAGCTGGAAACATCGATCGATACTTAGCCAAAACTACTAATTACGGATATTGAATACGTAATGTAATAAAATAGAGGACACTTTGAAATCGAATATTTTTGGATCTATACTTAAGAGTCTTTCCCGTCACGCTATAATTGAACTTATAAGGGTTTGAAATGTTGAATGCAATTTGAAAAATATACAATCGAGCGTTGAAGAAAGTATTAAATTTACATGTGCATATTTTCTCAGAAAAGAGAGATATTTACTGCTTTGTCAAGAGTGTCTAGTAATTTATGGGCGCAGTCCTTTTTCCAAGTATGGCCGGAAGACTGTCGATACTGTTCTCCGTCGGTTTCTCGCTCTTTTTTACAACGCACGTCATAAGGACATTTAACGCATTTGTTAATTTTGGGATATTTCTTGCTTTCTTTGTTTGTTAAGCCATCCCCTCCTTCGAGAAAATTGTATCCCTTCCACAATAAGCAAGCTGCCCGAGTTCTGTTAATGTAGCTTCAATTATTTGGCTAATATAAGTAATGCTTCATTTTTAAATAGAACAGTGAAAGTAGTCAAATCATCACCCTGCTACATTAAACTATACTTAATGCAACCTAATATATTAAGGAAGCTAAAGCATCGATGAACTCAATCAAATTACTAGGATTTGTGATCCTTGTCGGCAAATCAATACCGCCGTCGATGCTGAATGCAACAGACGATGCGAGCTTTTCCTTCCTCCTTCCATCTAGAGAATAGAAAAAATGCAATTAAAACGTATTCTTCTTTGTTTAAATTAGTTTAGTTACTTTGAGAATTTTGTGTAATAATTAAATACAGTGATATGTTTTTCAATGGGGAAACATGAAAATAGGATTCTTTAAAGAATTCTTATAATAGTGTAAAAATTAACAATAGTTACTAATTTTTCCGTTACAATTATTCTCAAGCGAAGGGATAACGTTGACTATTTTTAGATATTTATATAAATTTTTTATTATGTGGAAATAATTAAACGACAATGATGTTTCGTAATTGCATAATAATAAAGTAAATAGAGGGTCCTGAAGGGATTTAAACTATTGCAGACTATTTGCATAGGTATTGCATAACTATTAGCTTAATTACTTTGAGAATTCTTGTGTAATAATTAAATGCAGTGATATATGTTTCAATGGGGAAACATGAAAATAGGATTCTTTAAAGAATTCTTATAATAGTGTAAAAATTAACAATAGTTACTAATTTTCATTTGCGATTATTCCCAAGCGAAGGGATAACGTTGACTATTTTTAGATACTTATGTAAATTTTTAATTATGTGGAAATAATTAAACGACAATGATGTTTCGTAATTGCATAATAATAAAGTAAATAGAGGGTCCTGGAGGGATTTAAATTATTCTCGAGTATTTGCATAGGTATTGCATAACTTTCTATAAATAAAAGGTGCTCGAACTTCCTCGAAAAATTTTCTCGCTTGTGCTTCTGTTCGAGTGGGCAATGTCAGGGAATTCGCTCGATTTAAATCTCCTGAGTATGTTGAGGATCGAGTGTACGTGAACTTTCCTCCGTGAAACATCCCTCGTGGGCGTGGAGTTTCCGATATTCCTACATTTTACGTGGAACTTGAGAATTCCAATTAACTGAAAACAGAAATATTTTCTTTGTAAATGAATGAGATATTGTAAAAGGTACTATGTGATAGTCAAGGTATTTTCATATTTCATTCTCGACATAACCGGAAGTGGATCATCACTTTGGCCAATGGCGATATGGTTTGGAATTTTTGTTTGAGTCGATTGAGAAATAAACATTTTTCTTGTCTAAAAAAAAAATTTTATAATAAATTTGGGAAATTTATCGTATAATACGAATCTAACAATTTTATCCTCGATTTATCCTAATTTATAAATCAGAAACTGAAAAATCTAAATATTCAATGTTTTTCCCTTTTTGAGTGACAAGTTACGATGATCCAAGAATAAAAACGTCATATTCGTGTTCTTATTGGAGGAAAAATCCCCCCCCCCCTTAACGTTTCTCAAGTCAAAAATGGCGATTTCCGAGACTTCCGGTTTGTCGAAAAATCAAAATTTTCTTTTTCGTCTCACGAGACTTTATATAATCAAATTGTGAAATTCAAAATTCCCGGTAAAACACGAACGTGACGTCATCGTTTCAGATTTTTACTAATATACAAATGAAAATAGCAAAAACGTGATAACGTACAATTATTTTAACATAATCAAGCAAATTGTTAAAAATCAGGAACGCCTATGCAACATGCGCGCTCTACTGGAAATTTCCGATTGTATAAGCACACTACGAGGTTAGCTCGATGATCGTGACGATCGAACGCACTACCCTCTCGTGTCGAACACTATCACAGCTTAACCTCTTTTCGCGTATGACGCTACGCCACCGATGACCAGATATATCGAAACATTTGCTGAATAGAATATATCTATATATACGAAGGAAGGATACATAGATATGTACTGAGGTTACGAGAGTTAAGGGGAATAATAGGACACAGAGCTCGAGTTTCAGGATCAATAACCGTTACGCTGGTAAAACGTCGCACCGGAGAGAGACGACAACGACTGCGACGCCGTGTTGTCGGGAGATCGGCACGCGTCGCCTCTGTGAACTATTTTCTAACGATCTGTATATCCCCCCACCCCTGTACGCTTCGAGCAATACTACGATAAATCGTGCGTGAAACGTTATCTCATCGACGATGGAATTCCATAGGAAAGCTCTATTGCATTCGATACGAGCAATCGTAATGGATGTGTACACATAGTTTGTTGATCAAATACTATCCTTTATTTTACTTCACAAATGTCAACCGTACAGACTATACGACTACGCATCGACGTTGATGGAAAATAAAAACGAGCTCGAACGATATGACAGGTGTACGACAGTTGCACAGTTTTCGAAGACATTCCCCGGTTGTATCCTGTGGAATTTCAGGGGGAGGGGGGAGTGTAAACTTGATACAGGGTTGGTAAAAACCTGGATTAATTTTCACCAAGTTGTATTTATTTGTAAAAAAATATTCACGTTCTTTGACTCAGTATGATTTATTTCATATTTACTCCTCCCTTACAAAATTTTAGTTGCTGTTTGTTACGCCCTCTATGATTTCTGAACGCATCCATATTTCTTATTTTCTTTTCTAGTTAGTCGCCATGTTTTTCTACTTCCTGACCTCACTTACTTTTTATATACAAAGATGTCTATTTTCACGGAACGGTTATATTGAAAGTCGAGAACAAACGAAAATCTACATAATTCGTTTCTCTCATTCTTTCTGCTCCACGGTATTGCAGTAAAAAAGAAGCCCTCGACTGAGAACCTCTGAAGTCTTTTCTCTACCTGCGGCACACTCTGTTTGACCACGGAGCGTGTTACACGCCCGTTGGGTTACTGCACTTCGTTGCAGGCGAAACAAACGCACTATAGCTCGATAAATAGTGGGGTATGAAGTGAGCGGTATAGTACGTTCTTTATAGCGTGTAACAGACTGGATTATTTTGTGACTGTGGTAGTATTTTACTAAAACTCCATCGCGTACTCGTATATATCTATAGTGAACCGTGTATATCCTGTTCTAGTATTAGTACAAAGAGGAAGACAGAGAGGCGCTGGCAGCGTGCTTCATGAGAATGAAAAGGACAGAGAGTTCACTACGGAGGAGCCAAAGGACACGGACGAGCATAAAGCGAAGCGAGGCGAGGATAGGCTGAAAGCCCCTTTTATTTCCAGGCTATATACAGTGTCCTCTCGTAAAATCGTGCGAGACAAGCATTCCATCTATTTACTTCTCCGCTCTTTTGGTGAAACTGACCATGTCGTCATCAGGATTATCCAGGCAGCGGATGCGGCAATGTCGGTCAGTTTCAACGAAAATTTCCGGTACACATACCATGGCGTATATTACCCGGTACATATGTACGTAACGTACCGTCCGTATTATATATCGGAGGGGATAGAAGCGACGTGGTGGAACCGAGAGAATAGAACCGGCATGGAAAGAAAAGGACGACGAGAACGATTTTTCGGTACGGGACTCGAGGCGAGGTAGGCAGGCCGAACAGTTTGTGCAGCAGGCTGGTAATATCGTGTTTTTTTTAACTCAGTTCCAGGTGTCGCTGTTTAGTCGACGCCAGTCGGTCCTCGAACGAGGCTTCGAGCGATTCGGTTACACTAGAACAGAAATTATCAGAGGGTGAAAGAAGGAGACGCAGAGAGAACGACATGGAAGAATTTTATATTACAAAGTATATTGTAACTAAACGTATAGGAAGCAAGGAACGATCGTGAGGCTTTGCTCGCCAACTTGCGTCTGAGTCTTTCGATTAGTCGACCAGAGCCCATACCTCTGGTCATAGTGTTTGTATACCGTCTGGACGCACCGATACAACACACGCATCAACGCACACAAGCTCTCGATTCTCCTTTTCGCTGGTTTGCCGCTGTTGCTTTCCCTCTCGTCATCGTTTTCGTCGGCGTCGCTCGGCCCAGCAGCTCGGCACACGCACCACGCGCGTCCCACGACGCCGACGATTACTTTGTTGTGTCGTTCTCGTTGTCTCGGAACACTCCGAGAATTATAAACTCTACGGCCAAGCTAGTAGAGACGAGTGCGGGCGCGAAGATAACGTCACGTCTCGTGCGGGTTTTCGACGTTTCTACGAGACAAAATCCAATTTTGCATCTTGCCGTGTGTATATATAAATTTGCGGATATATGTATATATATGTATATTCTATGGAACTACGTGACTGTTTTACCGAGTGAGTCGTAAAGACTTCAGGATTATCTTGTTGCACACGAAACTTTGTAGAGGGTGAAAATTCGACAATTTTCAAGAACACGTATCGTTCACCTCGTTTCTTTCAATCTCCATTGTCTTCTATGAGGACGACAAGGAACGATATTGTTTATCGTTAAATATTGACAATCGACGAACGTGAGGAACGAGTTATTACGCAAATGTGGAAAAAATAAAAGAAGAAAGGATTAACGTGAAGTAGGAAAGATCTCTTTGTCGTCGTCGTCGTATTCGACAGATATATATGTACGCTACGTTGTTATACTTATAAATTGTTGTTATTATTTTTCGAGTGGCAGAAATATTCGTTCGTCCAAAGCATCCGATTCTCGCACTCGGGCACGCGTTCTTACGGACAAAGAGAAATGTACGAGCTTTTCACTGTACAACATTGTAAACAATAAGGCTTGGAAGGTTGAGACGAACGCGAGGAGGTAAGAGATATTGTGCAGGGGAAACGTGACTGGGAAGGACGGATATACCAACGTAATGGTAGAGTGAAGAAGAAAAAGAAGAAGAGGAGAAAGAAGAAGAAACGAAGGAGTGGGATAATAAAAGGGAGAAGAGGTAGAGGCGAGACAATCCAATAGCCGAGTCTCGTCGTTGAGTCTCTCACATACCAGCGTACAAGTCCCAGCGTGAAGGAAAATGCCGACAAAATGACAAAATTCGTTCCAAGGGCTGCGGTCAGTCCTCGTACGCGCCTCGTGTCTAATCGTCGACTCGTAGAATTTTCGGCTTATCTCGTGTGATGAAACCACTACGATGAGACAATTTCTTTCCTGAGGAAACACAAGATTGGATTTATAATTGTATCGTTCTAGCGACACGCTTTGACTATTATAAAATCATAACGGTATATCGATCCGTGCAGATCGATACAATAATTCAAGTGTGGATCCGTCTATGGTCTCGGTTATCAAGTTGGATTCGTCCAAGGGATTGGAGGCGAAGTGAGTATAGAATTTTCTATTCAATCTACATCATGGAAATGCATATAAATATTTTCAAGAAGACATTGGTTTTTTTTTAAATTACTGTAAAGATAGTGTTTTTTACTTTGTAATGAATTTTGAGAGATATTTATTCCAGGAATGTCGTGTATTCTAGATAGGTAAAAAATTATATTTAGAAATGGTGTAAGAATGTGACTTGTAGAGAACATTACAAAATATGAATCAAAAATGGATTCGAACATCTAGTAACAACTTTGCATAAATTCTCAAATGCTGAGATTCCTTTGTTGACTGACTTTCTCTAAAACCGAGGGAGAAGATTGTTATATTTGCAAACATTTCTAAGTTTCAATAAAAATAAGATTCTATATTTTTGTGTAACTGCGCTGTAAAGTTTCTTCATACCTGCTGTTTCTTAATTGCACCGCAGGTAATTGCTATCGATTATCTCGAGATTGAATTTCCTCGTTGAACTTGGATTTCCATGTTGGGGAAGAGATGGAGAGAGGAAAACTTGTCCGACCTTACTTCGTACATGTTGTACCAAACTGTGTGTAAAAACTTGTGGACGTACACAAGGCACGAATACTTTACTATCGTTACAATTTACCGCGAAATTGAATTTCCTCATTGAACTTGGATTTCCATGTTGGGGAAGAGATGGATAGAAGAAAGCTTATCCGACCTTATTTCGTACATGTTGTACTAAACTGCGTATAAAAACGTTGTGGACGTACACAAGGCACGAGTACTTTACTATCATTACAATTTACCTCGAAATTGAATTTTCTCATTGAGCTTGGATTTCCATGTTGGGGAAGAGATAGAAGAGAGGAAAATTTATCCGACTTTACTTCGTACATGTTGTACCAACTGCGTATAAAAACATTGTGGACATAGACAAGGCACGAGTACTCTCCAATCGTTCCTTTTTCCCTTTATTCACGTAGAATTTCTCTTCTCCTCACGATGATGCGTATCCATCTTGCGACCAACATGTATCGCATCGACTCGTCCGGGGAGTCCGAAGTTGTTCCATGGGTATACAGAATTGATTAAGCGTCCGCGTCCAATTATGGTGGCCCATCGTTTTCCTTCTTGTCGCGTACGATGACAAACTTTGCATGTATAAGTACACACACGCAAGTCTATGTATGCATCTCTTCCTAGAAACAGTCCTGTATTAGTGCAAACTCGAAGATAGTCCGCCTTGTGTCGATTAATCGATAGTTTGCAAGTCTCGATCGAGGTGCCCTCGTCACTGAATCCCCAAAGGCGTGTAATATTCCACGGTACACAAATTGTATAGTCATAGTAGATATATAGATTATAAAGGTAGGTTGTACCTTCTCTCAGAACAATGGACGAGAGAACTTCCGTGTAGTTGGCGAGTTGGATGTTTCTCTGGCCCGTTTAGGTACGAGCGTGGGAGACAAACTCTCTGGAAACATACACGAGCCCCCTGACACATCTATAATCAATAATAACAAATATCCATACAGTACAGAATTCATATGACTTTCATTACAATCCTTATTCTAGTCGCACTACAATGACTATCGATAGATAATATAAACTTATGGATTATAATAAAAAATAAAACATAAATGAAAAAATTAAATTGTTAATGGGCAAGTTAATAACGTTGCTAGTTTGACTCGAAGAAAATAAAATTATGATCCTACTAATTTTTTAGAAAGTAACGTAAAGCGCGGTGTAATATTATGAAAGTTGAGTAGGATAAGTCCGAGCCAGTGGTTTTCCAATTGCTCTCACTTGTTGTCTGTGGAACTGCGAAAAATCCAGCAGAGTGTAGAGAGAACGATTCGTCCTTCGGGTCTTTGCACTGTGTACTCGTGTAGCTTTGCGGAATGTACCTGGCGGATATAATTCGTTCTATATACTCTAGGATATTATCCATAGGTACACGGAGTTCGTTACGTAATGCTGATGGCTTCGACACTATTCCTGTTTGGAAATCCGATGAGAAGAACTTTTACAAAGACAATCCAGTTCCAAAATGCCACGGATGGATTTAAAGGAGAGCGTTCGATAAGGAATAGAGAACTTCCTGGCTAAAACAAATATGAATATCAAAAAATTAATGAAGTGACTTACAAAGACTTATGTTATTCTTTAAGAATAATTTCTCATAATTTAGAATAATTGAAGAAGAATATTTATATGCTTCTTCTATTTTTCGTTAAACTTCTATTTTTCGCTAAACTTCTATTTTTCGTTAAAACAAATATGAATATCATAAAATTAATGAAGTCACTTAAAAAGACTTACGTTATTCTTTAAGAATAACTTCCCATAATCTAGAATAATTGAAGAAGGACAATATTTATATGCTTTTTCTATTTTTCCTTAAACCTTATTTTTCTGGATAAAATTCCAAAGATGGAAACTATCGCTATCTAAGATCCTCCATGCTAGATCCAAGTTCCATGGCTTATCCTTACGTAATCCCTCTCGTTCAATCCTGTCGAAAGGATTTACCGTCGAGACTGATGCAAAATATACGTTCACTTCACTCTTCTAGTTTCTGTAAGTGGTTGCAATTTCTATGCTCGCAGGATGGGTAGTGCAACTATACAGCAGCCTCCCAACATTGTGACATTTCCACCAACAACGGCACTCGCCTCGCCCACAAGTGGAACGACGAATCTCAATAGTAAGAAATCTTGGTGGAGACGACTGGCACCTTGTCTCGCCTTCATGGCTGCCTTCTCAACCGCAATGGCATTGCTTCTTATATGGAGCGAGGCTGCAGCTCTGAGGTACGACTTCTTCTTTACCTAAAAATATCACAATATTAAAAATATGAAACGTAAATTAAATATCTTTAAGGAATTTAAAATATAATTCTAATGAATTTAAAATCTGATTCTCTGAAATTTCTGTGAACTTACCTTTGTCCTCTTTTCCTTGATATAGGAGACAGGCCTTTGATGCGAACATGACAAGGGATTATGTACTTCACAGTGTCTCCATGGATGATCCTCAATTGATCGCTTACATCCGTCAGGTTCAATTAGTACCGACTACTCGTCAGGATCCACCGAACGCTACGCAAACACCGGAGGAGACTTATGTAGCTAGCTTGTTGCAGGGTAAACGCGACTGCGTTTATTTGGAATACATAAGCCGAGTAAGCTGTGGATCCAATATGAAGTTTATCGCTTGCAATTATTTGTCACAATATTAAGGTAGTCCTATCGTTGGGTGGGGGATTAAAATTTGATTCTCATTTTTTCTCACATTGGAAGTGGACCAAGCGTTAAAGTACATTAAGAAAAGTTGTTGCAAATCTACTAAAGGACAACATACTCAAAATTCAAATTGATCCTACGGAAAGTTTATTTGTTATATAACAAACAAAATCATGAATTTTTGTTTCCATAAGATTTGTTATAAAAA
>JAPYZT010001534.1:0-17500 GCA_030522965.1 Tryphoninae sp. A BG-2022a
GAATCGGTACTGTAAATTATTATTTTCAAAGCACCAAAAGTTAGTCCGATATTTCATTTAATCGTACCTGTTTTTTTAACTCCGTGCCATCGTTTTCTCCGCAGATATATATAATATACTGAAAAATGTTCGAAAAATTCCCATAGACATAATGTGATGAGCACACCAAATGCTCCAAGTTTGCAATTTCTTTTTCTAAATAACTGTACTGTGGGTTGTTTTGAAATTTGATAGGTTGATTAGTAAATGGATCATGAACGTTGATACAAAATTTCATCTCAGTGACATCGTATCGACCTGACCTCACAACAATCTTAAAACATGTTAGATTTTTGATCGTTTAATAAATTTGATATATTTGATTATTCCTTCAAAAAAATCCAATTAACACGTTGAGTGCCACGCGGTTTTATAGCGACTTCCCCGTCAGGCCGCGCGCACAGTATCCAGATTGTATTGGTCATCGGTGTCAGTCACTGGTGACTGACGCGGCCTGAACGGAAAGATCGGTGTCAGTCACCGGTGACTGGCGTGGCACTCAGCGTGTTAAGCGTTCTTACTTAGGTAAGACCGGGAGTAAAGCGGAGTCTCGTAGGTCGCGCGACATTTCCGACGTTTTTCGCTTTACCGCGAGAAAGGTCGAAACGTTTTTCACACTTATTTTCTTCAACGATTTCGTATCTCATTTTATTGTCACGTTTGCACGATCGATAGACTAAACGAGGTCTCGCGCCCCGAGATATGTGGGTAGCTATAGATGGAACCCGATACGATGAAACCCTGAAACTTCTCATATAGCCGAGATAAAGAGATAGAGAGTATATGAGAGGGGTGGGAGGGCAGTGAGAGAGAGAGAGAGAGAGAGGGAGAGAGGCAGAGTGAGAAGGAGTAAGAGAGAAGGGACCTCGTCGTAACTCCTAGAACGACGTCCAGCCTGCCTGTTTGCCTTTGAGAGGGTTGCAAAGTTTTAATGACGGAAATTACGTGGGAGGACGAAAGTTCGTGTCTCAAAATTCGATAGCACCCGTTTGCAGTGACGCTGCACGTCCAGGAAGCGACCTGGGAAGCTGGAGGTCGATGTACATAAGTGTATATTGCGTATGTGTATGTAACTATACACATATACACAACCATTTGCCGTAAAGTCAGCCACCTTTCTCGTGAGACTTCCCAGATGTTTCCTCCTACCTCCTCTTTTTTGTCCCTGGAAAGTATTTTTTCCGTTAACGAATTTAAGCCAACGTCCAACTCTTCTTCAATTCCTAAAACAAAAAATACAATATAAAATATTAATTGAAAAGGAAGAAAGAAAAAAAAAGTAGCAAAGAAGTTTGACAACAAATGTTTGATAAATTTTGCAAACTATTGAGAGAGATGTTCGAGAAGTTATGTACAAAGTAAATAAATCAACGAAGAATAAGCTCCTGTACGATATACAGTTAGCGAATATGTGGCAAGAAGTCCATTTCTCAACTATCTAGTAGAAAAAGAGAGTTCGATTCCCACTGGATGCATAAAACTCTTTTTATCTACATATATAAGAAACGTATTTTCTCCAATGCATTGCAAGAACGTAAAGTTTTCCTCAAAGTTGAAACTCCAAGGGAAATGCAATTAACTGGAATAGTGAGAATTTTCTCACCGAAAATATATTCCTTGCAATATATTTAATATGGATTTCTTCTTATGAAAAAAAATATATCGAGGTACGATGAGTTTCCTTGTACAGAGATCAAAAGAGTTCGCTCTCCCAATCCTCTTCCTTCAACCCGTGGTGCAATTCGATGAAAGAAATTGCAGACTGATCCGTATCGAGAATGCTGGTTGGCTGAAAAGTAGAAAAAAATTCTCATAAGCGTCGGTCTGTGCTACACGGAGACGCGAGTCCCCTGCTTTATTTATTATTTTCTTTTATTTGATTCCTCACCGAAAACTTTCGATAAAAATTTCGTGCCAACTATTTCTGTACGACCCTCGAGATGGTGGAAGGGGTAAAGAGTTTGTTCTCCCTCTCTCTCTCTCTCTCTTCGCTAATGGCCGCTTAGGTCGCGTGTCCACTCGGCTAGCTCCTCGATTCCAAAAGCTTTTTCCATCCATCTGTTTATATATATATATATATGAGTGTTTGTGTCATGGGGGCGCGTGTGGTTAATACACACGCGGTTCAAACACGAGCTATTATTAATTGAGCGAGAGACGAGACTTACCGAAAGTGTTTTGGTTCTGTCGAGATATCGCGCGGTACGCGATTGGGAGGGCGCTTTCTTCCAACGGTTTTTCTCTCACTGCCCTCTACCGTCGTTTGTTTATTTCCAGTCTCACCCTCTCTCACTCTTACCATACTTCTTCCAGTCTCACTCTAAATATATTTATATCCGTTTCTATACATATTCTCCTTCGAAGCACTCGAACGCACATAGCAAGCGTTGACACTTAATTTGTTTGTTTATTTGTTTTTCTTTTCATTAGGCGACATGATTGCTTACATCGTTAACGGACTCCTGCTGCTGAGCTTCATCATGGCCGTCACACCGACTGAAATGATGATACTGGGGAACGAGCCACGCGCGACTTTTCTTACCGACCGAGAGCCCAAGAGATGTCGCTACAGTCGTCCTTACTCGATGCTACAGGCGCGATGCGCTGATCTCAATCTCCCTGAAATACCGAAAAATCTCCAGACGGATATACAGGTAACGGTGGATAATGTAATATTGAGGTTATGTAGTAATCGGCGTTTGGAGTTATTTAAAAGTTAGTAAATTTGTTTGATGTCGTTTTTTTAATGATTTATTGATCTTTTTTTAGATTTTGGACTTTTCGGGGAATCGTCTGAGAGAGTTGAAAAATAACACGCTGTCGGCATACACCAGTCTGGCCTATCTTTATCTTCAGGACAATTTTATCAAGATGATCGAGGAAGGCTCGTTCAGTAGTCTTCGTCGTCTCGAAACGATCGATCTTACGAAAAACGCCTGTCGAGATTTTCCTAAGAATGTGCTTGGTCTGCCGTTATTAAGAAAATTGTTTCTCGCTGAGAATACATTGAGGGATGAATCTTTCGAACCGACCGTCCTTGCGGAGGATTCAAGCTTGGAATATCTCGAATTGTCGAAGAATGAACTCACGAGACTTCCGTCATTGGGAAGCTTGACGTCTTTGAAGTTTCTGAACGTATCTGGAAATTACATAACCGTTGTTACAACAGAGGATGTCGCACCGTTTTGTTCTTTGGAGATTCTAGACTTGACGTCAAACCCGATAAAATTTGCTTCTGGCTGCGAATGTGAAAATTTTAATGCCTGGATCGAGTCGAAGAAGATCAAGATGAGACCAACGAAATTCTACTGCGGTCTTAAGGAAGAAGAGGTGAAAAACTGTGTCGTCGAAGGAAGTCTTAATTTTACGAATGAAACGATTAGTCTTCATCAGTCCTGTCTCGATGTTATCAAATTTCGGGCTGAAACTGCTAAGGCACGCTCGACGTGGATTCTCGTTGCTTCGTGCATTGCTTCTTCCCTCGTCTTTCTATTTATTGTTCTCTATTGCATACACAAACGCAATAACCGTAAGAAAGTACGACAGAGACTGAAACAGCAACAGATAGTTGCTAACAATGCGAACACCGAGTTGCTCAATGGCAACTTACCACCCGAGCAAACTTGAAAGATTGATTGATCACTCGAGAAAAGCTATTCCGAGAGCATTTACGCGTTTCAATTTATTAATTTATTCCTGTTCCTTCTTCTACAGTTTTTCATTCTTTCTCGCGAAACATACGTCATCTGTTTCTCCTTGTGCCTGAGGAGGAATATCGTCGAGAAATTGAGACTGAGATGCGATTTTTCAAGATACGAAGAATCATTCGAACAAAAAAAGAGAAAATTCACAGGCGTTAAGGATGAAAACGTCGACGAACGATTTGTGTTGGTCATCGAAGACGTAACGAGATCGAACGCTCGAGGATATCGTCGTTCTTGGGAGACAAATAACAAGACCAAGACATTTTAAGAGCGTTTTTTTTTTCTACTGATACAACAGCGAAACTATTAAATATTATTTATTTGCAATGATTTGTTCGAAAGAGACTTGCGAAAGAGCTCTTCGAAAAGTGTGTGATGCACGAATCAATGTAGGCTGTATAGTACGTCGAAACACTCGATTTCATTAATAAAAATACGAAAAACCTTTAACTTCGTTAATAAATGTGTTTTGAACGTATCGATTTTTCGCAATATTCATTTTCCATCGAAGCTTCCTAGGTTAATAACATCACTGACGATTCTTCGCGACATTCATCCTCTTGATATTGGACCGGTTATGTCTGAAAACGATTGCGAATGGTTAATTTCACTAATAAAAATCGCATCACATTCATACAAATATTTTTTTGATAACGACAAGATTTTTTAATCACAACCATAGAAGAAAATGATGTTTACCATGCGTTTTCTACTTTCATCGGGACCTTTCGGTTTCCCCAAGATTTCAGACATTCAAACAAGGACAGTGTTTCCGGATCCAGACCGAGCATCTCTATGTTTGGTAGTATAGATTTTTTATAATGGTTGAGAATGGACTGTGGGGTTCTGTGCGTTAAATACTGTGGAAATAAATAAAAGTAATAAACGGTTCAGATCATCTTCACATATCGAATCTTAATAAGCGAAAGTTGAATCCATTTCTTTCTTAAATTCATTCGCGG
The DNA here is from genome assembly GCA_030522965.1 of Tryphoninae sp. A BG-2022a. Taxonomy (NCBI): domain Eukaryota; kingdom Metazoa; phylum Arthropoda; class Insecta; order Hymenoptera; family Ichneumonidae; species Tryphoninae sp. A BG-2022a. The sequence continues at coordinate 4,706 of JAPYZT010001534.1, forward strand.
ATTTTAAGAAAGAAAAACAATTTTTTTTCGGCGATTTATCATACAGCCACTTACTCCGTCTTCGATCATTTGCCTCCATACTAGCAATCCTTTGGAAGAAGCAACTGCCTTCTTTCTCACAAGATATTTGATTATGATATTTCTTTCTGCAGTGGTGAAAGGTAACCGCCTTGAAAAAAACGAGAAATTATGAAACAAAAAATGAAAGAAAGTACGATTATTTTTTATGGATGGCAATTGCACTCGTTTGCATTTCGGACTCACAGTGAACAATGTGGACGCTTTTTATTTTGATTTAGATTAGATCTCCACTTTCGGTTATACTCTCTGAAAAATAACACAATTTTCATTATCGGTTGAAGTTCTTCTGTCTCGAATACAAACAATCAATCTTACTCACGACTTGGTAACTTTTGGTTTAGAACGATCACTTCCAAAGGATTCATCCGAGTCGAAGTCGGAATCGCTTGTTTCTTCGACAATTTCTGGTGTTGAACTTTCTTTTAACGAATTTTTCGTTACTGTTGCCTTTTTGAGGCCATTACGAATGCCACTTGGTCCTGGTTGGTCGAATGATCGGTTATCTTTTAACCTCGAGTTGTTCGTTCTACATCGACCCGCATCTTCTGAAATATCGTCAGTATCACTTGAATCGGATACGACCCCTTCAGAAGAGTCGATAATTTTGCACCTGATATCGTTTTGGCGGGTTAACATTTTGTTTAAAGCGCCACTTCGCTTACTCTTATCTGTCGTATCGTTTGAAGTCTTCTGCGACGTTACTGTTTTTAATGTCTTTTTCGTTTCAGCATTGATGTTCGAAGTATCCTCATGCACTATTTGTCGTCGTCTCTTGGGTGTATTCACGTCGTCTTTCGAAAGTACACACTGAGGTCCAGATATTCGTTTGCCTTTCCTTGGCGCATTCAGATGCTCCGTATTTATCCATGGAATGCTTTTTTCTGTTTTTTCTTTGATTTGAATTTTACTCTTCAATTGTGTATCTAACGCTGCTTGTCTCTTGAATCGGTGAACCAAGTTCGGGAGCAACGAAGGCTGATCAGGTTCTTCATCATTCGCAGAACTGTTATCTTCGTTCGGGGATTTTGTCCCATTCCGAGTGGTCTGGTGGGTTAACTCGTTCTCACTTATGGTTAACGGTGTTTGTAATTTCATCGCTCGTGTTTTTATTCTCGTTTGTTCTCCAAATTCTTCACGAGCTTCGGGTATAACTCTTAAAAAATTTGTTGTTTTCTTAGATTTATTGGGGTCGTTACTCGGCGAGCGCGAGATAAAGTCGATTGATTCTTTCTTAATGTCAGTTTGCATTGGACTAGGTGTATGAGAACTTTCACCCGAGTCACTGAGTGTATATGTTGAAATGTTTGTAGCTTCTTGATTTACTGAATCCTCCGAGTATAATGCTCCATTTGCAGCACTTCTTGTGATTGTCCTTGGTGATCGTTGTTGACGATTTATTGCTTCCTGCATTGAAGCTCTTTTTTCCATTAATGCCCTCTGTTGTTCAGCTAATAACGCCAACTTTGGTTTCACCTCGGTTTGAAATTCCAGATTACACGGGCGCTTCTCGTCGATATCGTTGACGAATTCAGCAGCATCGCCACCCGCCAGTGATGATGCATACATGTCCATCTCTTTATGTGTCAACACAGGTTGCGACTCATTAATGGGCTGATGAATTCTGGAAGGCGAAACTGGGTTTTGGTCAATAAATTGTAAGATCTCTTCGATGTCAGAATCTGTTGAATCAGAATTATCAGGAACGCTCGAAGTTTCAGCAGTGTGGTATTCTGTCTGTCCACTAGTTGAGCGAGAAACTGGTGATCGCTCCTCTCTGCAATAACAATAAAAAAAATTAGGTCCTGTTTCTTATCTAGGGAGATTTGATGATGAGAAGTGAATTGTACAATTACCTCTTCACTGTTGAATCGTTGGATTTTACAGTAAGCACTTGCCGATGTCGTCTACAAATCGTAATTATAAAAAATTATAAAAGTGAAAAACGTTAACGAGGTTATTATTCAGAAGGTTACTTGCTTCCAACATTTGCAGTATCCACGCAAAAAGTGTGCTATAGAACAATGGTCAGTTGTTTTTTTCTGCCCAAGTCTGTGGAACAAGAGGAGAGGTGAGAAAACGTAATTAGCATTTATTTTAACTAACATTAAATAATTAAATGTTAACCCATGTACCTGTAAATCTCCAAATTGACTAGCTGTGATGCTTCTATACAATGTCTGATAAATGCAACATCATAGATTTGTGCTCTGGGATATATACGTAAAGTATTTCCTCGTTTTGTAAATTTTATGACACATTCCTCATCATCTGTCACTTCACCACCATGTTCCTGAAAATATGCAGTATTTACAGAACGTCGGATTAAAGGAATGTACAATAATTCACAGAAAGTTTTTTCAATTCAGAAGCTGTACCGGCAAAATTTGAAATGAATTTTTAATGGTGGCTCCAGATGAAAAAATTCAGTTACACATAACACTTATCAAATTTAAATATTCGGTGTTTACGATTGTAAATATCATTGCCTATCTTAACAAAATCTGACATTACAAACTTACCACAATCAATGATGTTAATTCAGCGAGTTCTTCAGTACTGACATCGACGATATTAAATTTTAGCGATGAACCAGCAACGCGAAAAAGTGTCATTTTGAGTTTCCTTTTGGAAATTCAATTTCTTTCGTGACGTTTTGGATCTGTTTTTACATAATAAATATAATTAACGTTGTAAACATCGACCTAGAACACAAGTACATTTTAGTTAAATTTTTTATTTTCTGAGGTTATATTGATCAGACGCAACATAAATTTTGAAGTAATTTTAACAGTCGAGTACCCGGGCTGTGATAATTTTTTTTTATTATTCAACATGCGCACCTCACGTGATACCATTCACACGGTATCATGTAACCTGTACCGGCAAATTTATTTTTGACGAAAAATACGTGATAGAAATAAATAAATTTATCTAATATAAAATCTAACCTGAAAAATCGTATTCAGATGTCCTTAAATGCCTTAACGGATTCTGCGTACCGGGCTGAAAGAAGCCAGAGTTTTTGGTGGCAATGACGACACGTTAATGCAAAGAATTCGGTGTGGACCGAAATTCCCCAGAAATTTGAACGCATCCACCGAAGTGTCCACAGTGCCCGCTTTGGCAGCACTGTATGGACAGCAGTGTTGATGTTTAATCCAGTGGCGTACATGCGAAAAAACGAACACTACGATAAAACCATAAAACGTTATCTATCATAATTTCAATATTCTTCGCTTGTCACTACACAAACGGTACGTTGATACACGTGCAACGTCGCACTCATTATTTCATGCGGTACATTCGCCGGGCTATGATGTATGAGCTCGGCGGATAAATATGACCGCCATTCCCCCCTGAATATGTAAACGAACATTGTTTACACCAATTCTATTTTACATCTAACTTTATATCTGGTTTCAAGCCAAAATATATGTTTAACTATTAGTCATTCTGTCATTATTCCTATCGGACTATATACCTAGTCGTCGATAACAAGTATGTGACGTTTTAAGGTTCATTTGCGTTCAAGCATTGAGGACAAGATACGTGTCAGTCATTGAAGGAGGAAAATTCACGATTTTTGTTGGATCGTAATGACATTGGAAGCAAACGATGACGTGGATATCGTCTGGTAAGAATGAAAATTTGTAACATCCCCTCTTATCGCTTGTGCAAGCTGACTTTATGCAACATAGGGGAGTCGAGATTCTTGTTATTCGATTACTGATATATTACTATATAGTGGGCTACATTAGCATTCTTTGTATCTGTGCCGTCCCCTCAAAAACGAATCCAACGTGTGGTATGCTATTCTTAGTTCCTCAGTGAATCTTAAAACGTCAATTTTTTTTATTGATGATTAAATATATAGTCCGATAAGAATAATTACAGGATGACAAATAGTTAAACATATATTTAAAATATAAAGTACGTAAATAATATTTGTTTATATATTCGTATTTCGTGAATGCTAAAACACGTTTTTTTGTTCGCAGATACTTTGAGGGAAACAACGAGTCATATTTGTCGGTCTGGTACATTAATTATAACCAGGAGCATTTACTGCATGAAATAATGAGCGTGACGTCAGTAAGGATATTAACGTATCATTACTTATTGTCACGTGACTTTAAGTACTGCGAAAAATATCGAAATTATGACAGTTAATATTTACTATATAGATAGTTTATCACGTGTGCTTCTCTGGCTTGAAAACATCAACACTGTTGTTCGTGCAGTGCTGCTGAAACGGGCACTGTGGACACTACTATGGATGTATTCAAATTGGTGGGGAATTTCGGTCTACACCGAGGAATCCGATGCAACAACGTTGCTGTCAGTGTCGCGAAAGCTCTGGGTTGATGTATCTCGTTAAATCGTGGACGCAGAATCAGTTAAGGACATCTAAATACAACTTTTAAGGTTAAATTTGGTATTAGATAAATTTGTTCATTTTTATCACTTATGCAAGTTATTCTGTGCATTTTATCAACAGACAATTCGTATCTTTCGTCAGAAATACATTTGCCGGTACACGGTGCATGTTACCGCGTGTATGCCATCACGCATGCGGTGCGCATGTCAAGTAGCGAACAAAATATACTTGGGTGCTTGTAACGCTCGTAACGGTGTAGTGTTTTATTGTTAGAGCGATATCTACAACGTTAACGTTGGAAAGGCCAAAATGCCGGTAAAAATGTTACTTTTTCGAAACGCCGGTGAACCGCTGATATTTAATATCGTCGATGTCAGCATCAAAGAACAAGCAGAACTAACAAAATTGATTTTAGTAAGTTTGAAACATCAAGTTTTTGTCGAGGCAGGGAATGATATTTACAAACTTAAAAGCTGAATAGTTAATTCGTGAAGTGTTTGGAGTGAGAGAGTTTGATAGTTCTGAATCACTGTCACAAATTTATTCGACATTTTGCCAGTTTATATTACAAATTGAAAAAACTTTCTTTAATTATTGTACATTTCTATAACCAGAGATTTTTTAAATATTGTACACTTTCAGGAACATGGAGGTGAAGTGACAGATGATGAGGAATGCATTGTAAAATTTACAAGACGAAGACACAATCAACGTCGATATCCTAGAGCCCAAGTTTACGATGTCTCCTATATTAGACAATGTATAAAGGAATCACAACTAGTAAATTTAGAGAGTTATAGGTATATCAGTCAACTGTTAATCATTTAATGTTAGTTAAAATAAATGTCAGTTATTCTTTGTCACTTCTGCTTTTGTTCCACAGAATTGGGCAGCAAAAATCAAACGATCATTGTTCTGTAGCACACTTTTTACGTGGACACTGCAAATGTTGGGAGTAAGTAGTCCTTTGATTAATAATGTTGTTAACCCTTTCATTTTTATAGTTTTCTATAATTGCGATTTACAGAGAACATGTGCAATTGCATGATGCAAACTCGAACATCTCAACACTGAATAGGTAATTGTATACTCTTGTTTCTTATCAGCAAATTTCTAGAGACCAAAAAGAAAAACTAGCCTTTTTTATTCTTACAACAGCAAGGAGCCATTATCAGTTCCGTGGCCAATTAGTGGATCGACAGAATAGCACACCGTTGAATCTTTGACCATAACTTTGGAATTGGAATTTCAAACCAAAGTGAAACCAAAGTTGGCAGTGCTGGCCGAATAACAAACGGATTAATGGAGGAAAGGGCTTTGTTGAGAAAAGCAATAAATCATGAACAAGACTATCAAGAATGGTCGCCAAAAGCATAGCGAGTGGAGCATTGTGCTTCGAGCATCTGATAAAAGAAGAAGCTACAAACAATTCAACATATACAATTCCTCACTTGGACCAAATTTGTCACATACCTAGTCATATGTCAATTTACATTAAGAACAAATCATCCGACTTTATCTCCTGCACACTGAGTAACCAAATCCAATAAATTTAAGAAAAAACAAAATTTTTGTAAGTGATACCCGAAGCTAAACAACAGTACGTTCAAGCATTGAGGACATATGATACATAAATGCCAGTCATTGAAGCAGTCGACTCAATGGATATCGATGATACAGGAATGGAAAATTCACGATTTTTGTTGGATCGTAATCAAAGTACTAGCAAACGATGATGCGAATACCATCTCATAAGAATGAAAATTTGTAGCGTTCCTCTTATCGCCGGTGCAAGCTAACATGTCGCAACACAGGGTATCCGAGATTCTTGTTGTTCGATTAATAATATATTATTATCTGGTGGGCTACATTAACCATTCTTCACATCTATCCTGTCTCCCCACAAACGAATTCGACGTCTGTGTATGTGAGTCAATTTATCGAACTCATAATTCTTGATATTTTTTTTTGTTCTTCCAATCAATTTCCATGACACGTTGCCTAAGTACATAAATCCGAAAGATTGACTGGCAAGGCGCGAGTACAAACATTCCCCGGATTCGTAACCGTTTACTCGCGTCCGTTGTATGGATCCGTGTATGCGAGATGCTTGAAGCCAGTAGGGGGGGAAACTTTCGTCCGATACGAAATATCGGGAGAAAAGCGTTTCGCGCACTCGCGCATCGTACTTTGCGTTTAGTACATGAATCGTTGTCGAACTCGCGTACGTTTCGCCCGCTTTGACAATTCCTTTATAACCCCATTCGACGTTACGGTACCGAGGTTATTCGTATACATAAAATTGAAACTACCGTGTGCGTATTTATACATGAGTTATGATAAACAGTTCGAAAGTTCATGACTCCGGCAATTATTGATAATTCGATTAGTCGAACGGACGATGACATTGTCGCGGCCTTTACACAGTCCTGGACATTTATGACAAGTGACCCGGTGTAAACGGACCGTAGTGAGCGATAATATTGTGTTTCGTTGTCGGCGTCTACGTCTCGAATATCGTTTTTAGTAGTCTGATACAAGTGTAATGTGTCTCTTCAACGGCTGATTGCTTTCCAACTCGAGGGAGACGAGGAGTGAGTATACGTGTGTGCGCGCGCGCGTGCGCGTGTGTATGCGTGTGTGTGTATATATATATATTTATTCTATATACGCGTATTTTCTTTGACCATAGATACGATGTACGCGATATAATCTCGTTTTAGAGAACTATCAAGTTAACATAGTGAAAATGTGAAACTTTTCAATACTTATGGACATTACAGTCTGCCTTCTCCGAAACATTTATTCATATTTTTTCGAGTGCTCGAGTATTTATGGGTTATGCCTTGAAGCATTACGTTCGTTGATTTGTGCTCGTCAATAATGTTACGAATCCAAAAACGAACTGCCATTTGTTCAGGGATAATTTACCTCGATACATTGTATCATGCTATTGTCGTAACCTTCATTCGCTCGAAACTATTTATGGACGTGACTCTTATGGTAATTACTATTATTCATTTTTCTTCTGTATAAGTGGCGAAAAATAGACCTTATACCAGAAGCTTGATCGAGTAATACATTTATGTAATTTAATTCATAAAAAATTCTGTTTGATGGTGCAAGATTGTGTAAGAGTGTGTCTTTGTTAATCAGATCTTTTAACACACTTTTTTTATTCTCAGGTTATGCACCACCTCTCGTTGCGGCTGTTGAAGCTCAACCAATTAAAATGGTGAGCAAACTGCCACAGGAATTTCGCAGATATCAGCGGAATAGAAATCAACTGAGGCACATCTTCAAGGAAACTCAGAGGGTGTTGGAGATAATAACGCTCGAGAACTTTTTTCCAGAAGGTATCATCTTGAATCGTGATAATATCGGCAATACGTTGAGTCGTGATTAATCTGGAAAATATGATTAATATTTATTACTTAACGTTATCATTTGAACGTCAGTTGATAAGATCAAAATATTTTATCGAGTGAATTTGATAGCCTTGTTTACATTTATCATTAATTTTTCAGAAAATATTTTGGAAGAGTTGCTGCCTACTCCGACCGTGGATCGTCTGACTTACATGCTCTATAATAATCCAGCCATTGTCATTTGTGGTCAAGACAATAAAGCGAAAGCCGCCCTGGTGAACAATCTGTTGTCAACTGATATTCTACCAGTCCGTGACGGTCTGTGGCGTTGGATAAAATTTGGCTATGGTAATACGAATCATGTCAGTCTTACTCTTGGTCTGGAGTACGAGGTGCTTGAGAGAGTCCAGGCGCACGAGAAAACATGGAGCACGCTTCCGGTCGAGGATTTAACAAGATCGGGCAACGAGGATGCGAATTGTCCGACGATACTCGAGGTCAAGCTGGACCGACCGATTCTCAAAGATGGTGTTCAGATATTCGTTCTACCAGACATAGGTGCGATAAAACTTCTTTCGAAAGGACAATTCAGCATATTACCAATATTTTTGTATGCGTTGAGCGAATATTCGTTGACCGAGGATAACGTCAAGGAGCTTCACGAATTGCGCGAAACGTATCCATACAATCCGGTGCTTTTCATCTCGTCTCTCGCAAACATATCGTTCGATAGCATCGACGCCGATCTTACGGAATCCGAGCAGCACAGACTTCAGGGCCAGGTCGATCCGAACAGTCCTTCTGTTTTTCCGACCAAAACCGACGACAGTATCAATATCGACAAGATGGATTCGCTCGGTCTGGCATGGCTGGATCAACTCGGTGCTCTTGGTTTTCTCCGAACAGAAGATTCCGTCGAGGTTGATCAGCTGACTTGGTTAGGAAGCGATTTTTGCGCTAATTCCAGCGAACTCGTCGATTCCTGCAAGAAACTCGACAGAATATTGTACTTCGTTCGTGGCTGTCTTCAAAGCTATCTCGTTAATTCGAGTAACGCACTGAACGACGTTCACACGACCAGTCTGAGAAAATTTATTCTCAGCGCTTTCGATATGGCCCGAGAGATACAGATAACCCCGAGAAGAATACAGTACGCTCAGCAGAAAGAAAACGAGCTATATGCCAATCTTATGAACGTCGTCAGCAAGAATCAAGAAGAGCTCACAGATCTGATACAGAATATAATACAAGACATGAAGGACGATCTGCAATCCGAGAATATTGACAATTATCAATTTCCTAGTACTTTTTTCGATAATACGGAGAGAAACGAGTGGAACACAACGGTTCGCACAGCAACGACAGAAGTTCAAAGAATGGTACTAGGACGTTTGAGTGAGAGAGTAGCTCGTCAGCTCGTCACATCGGTAAATTGTCTACGAGAAACTTTCGTCGGTACTTTGCAGCGTTGTCTACTAAGCTTAGAGAAATCTTATGAGAACGATACGTGCCAATTGGCCAGTGATGCTCTCAAACAAATTCTCTCAGCGGCTTACAACGTCAAACTCCATAATTCATCGCCGTCTCTCATTCATTCATTTCTCGATCGAATGCGACAATTGTTCAAGTCACTACCACTGCCCTGGTCACCGACACCGACGCTCGACGCAAACTGGCGTAGATGCGTCACTATCGACGTTCTCAATTCTCTCTCAGCAGCGAGGCTGGCACGCACGATATCGACGCAATTTCGGCACAAGATCAAATCAGCTCACGATGCCTTTCACGCAGCGCTGCGATCCCTGGAGAATCATCATTCTGGCAAACTCGAAAGAACCGAGGAACAGAGAGTGGCTATAAGAAAGATTCACGCTCCTCGTTTGGCGAAGTTGGCCTTGGAATCTACATCGATGAGCGATATTGTGCGTTTCGGTATTCCTCATCAAGGCAAGGAGATCGGACGTGGACAATATGGAGTTGTATTCGCCTGTGACGGTTGGGGCGGTGCACCCGGACCTTGCGCTGTTAAATCCGTCGTTCCACCAGACGAGAAACATTGGAACGATCTTGCTATGGAATTTTATTACACGAGATCGATACCGGATCACAAGAGAATCGTTAAGCTTCGGGGCTCGGTGATTGATCATACTTATGGCGGTGGCTCAGGCATAGGCGCTGCAGTTTTGCTCATCACTGATCGTATGAGTCGTGATCTTTACTGCGGCATAAGAGCTGGTCTTACCTGGCTCGAGAGAATTCAAATAGCCATCGACGTTCTCGAGGGCATAAGATATCTTCATTCTCAAGGACTTCTTCATCGTGACATAAAGCTCAAGAATGTTCTTCTCGATACAGAGAATCGTGCTAAGCTTACCGATCTTGGATTTTGTATTACCGAAGCCATGATGTCAGGAAGCATCGTTGGTACACCCGTTCACATGGCACCGGAATTACTCTCGGGGCATTACGACAGTAGCGTGGATGTTTATGCTTTTGGGATATTGTTTTGGTACATTTGCGCTGGTCATGTGAGAATGCCCTACGCCTTTGAACAATTTAACAATAAGGAACAACTTTGGGGGAGCGTTAGACGAGGTAGGTATTTGGCGAAAGATTTGTTTTCAACATGCTCAAATGTTTATTTTCAAACGTACTCAAAGTTTTTGTATTATCGACAGGTGTGAGACCAGAGCGGATACCAGAACTGTTCGATGACGAGTGCTGGAAACTCATGCAACAGTGTTGGGCCGGTGAGCCGTCCCGGCGTCCTTTGCTCGGTGCTATACTTCCGGTACTGGAGTCGGTACGACAGAAAGCTGAAAGAGGCAAGTCGTTAAGCGAGCACGAACCGTACGATCAGCAGGAGATTACAGCACTAACGTACGCAACGAATAATCCCGCTATGGCACTGATGGAGCCAAACAATCAAAGAGGTGTTACGTCCAGTCCTCATCCGAGGCGCAGACCTCTAAGAACCCTTAAACATCCCGCTCTTCATATGACTAATATTTTTCAAACGAGTGTATGTTCCAATCTTTACGTGCAAATGCGCGAATTTTAACGCATCGGACTTAAGCGGGGAATTTGCAGATCACATTTTGTTTTTGGCTTGTTGTTACAGTCGATGGTTCAACTTTCATTGCAGATCGTAGTTTACATTTTAACCGGACTGATGAAACAGAAAAATGATTACCGCTTCGTGATGACCCAATGACAGTATTAATTCGTTAACTTTGACATGACTTTGTCTTCGAGATAATTTTCGTTTTCTTTTTTTTTCGTCGCCCTATTAACTGTCGTGATAAATTGTACCAAAGCTCCATTAACACTTTTGCTTACGCTTGGCGATACGTATATAGAATCATAGTTCCGTTTTAACTTTGTTTTTAATTTAACGATATACTTTTGATTTTTAATTCTGTGTATGTAATTGTAGTTGTTTTTTAATCGAATGAACAAGATCTTTTGTCTTAAGCAGTTTTTCACACATAGCAATAATAGTGTTGAAAAAATGTCTGTCGAATCATACGTAACATTGTCTTGCGACATATTCGCAATTTTTATCACTTTTTTGTATTCGAAATGATGTGACTTGTTTCGTTGATTTTTATGGTCATATTTATATATTTTTTAAGTCTCAATGACTATTGTTGCTATTGCTAAGTGTTTGTCACGAATCATTGTATAGTAACCGCACACGTCTAGTTTCTTTTTTTTGTGAACATTCTTGGGTCACTGGAGAGCTTGGCCCTATACGACGGTGTCGAATGCGAAAGCGAAATATGTAATTAAACGTGTACAACTGTAAATCTCATTTTTAATATTTTGGCTAATATTTTATGAAGAAAAATATGAAGAAATAAATATTTTCGTGATTTCGTACTCGACGTTCGTCCATCGCAACTGTACGTACCTTACTCCAACATTGCTGTACGAGCTAGTTGTTTTTAGTTCACTCGTACTTTATCGAACATGAGCTTGCCGAGGTATTGCTATTCTGTATAAACTTGTATATTAAGTATTTTTATTTTTTCAACGTTATTCATCGTTTCATTAATTTTACAGATGAACGTTTTGGCAGCACAGAAAACTGACCATAAACCCGTGAAATATAATACGAATTCGCGGATCGTCGCAATCGTATTGTAGGAATCGAAAATTAATTTGGCCTGGATGAACTAAGAATGTGGCATTTGAAGAACTTCCGGCATCCTTCAAGAATGGAATTGATGACTTAGCGGTGTGACAATGCGTTTGAGTATATTACAAACTGCATGTGGAATGTTTTATCATACTTGATTGATGGCAACCGTTTCTTTTTCCAGATAGCGACAGTCATGGTACCATTGATGCTTTGGCTTCCCAAAGAAGATAAACCGTTATTTTTTTCTAAGGCTAATTTATCACAATATATAATATGTTGGACGCGTGTAAATAAGTGATACTAGGATTATTGTTGAAATTGTTCAACTTACCGAAGTTATTATTATCTCTGTACATTAAAAGCAACATTTTTTTTATATGAATGAAGTTGTTTTTGGCATTACATTCAATCGCAATCAGACCAGGAGATCCAAACTGTTTTTTGCTTTCTCCAAGTCGTGAAGGAACTTGTAGAACTGACTGAGTGTCATTTCCGTAAATACATCGGTCTTCTTACCACCTTCATCAAGAAGGAGCCTCAGTTGTAGAAATGTTTTACCGATTTTGTCAGATTCGCTGCTGGCTGCAGTAACTGAAATTACAAGAACTCTTTAGAGTAAGTGTAACATTTTTTATGTACGTCGTACTAATATGATTAAAAATATTATTATTCATTAATTCTTGGGTTTAGTTTCGACAGAAAGATAAAATGCAATAGAAATAAACTCGATAGAAAGTGCGGATGAATATGGATCGTTGCCAAATACGCAACCAGAAACGTCACTTTGACAGCTAGTCTATCATTCTTTGAAAATTTTTCAACGC